>JAUTXW010004251.1:0-135000 GCA_030620095.1 Kuschelorhynchus macadamiae
TTACTTTTTTATCTATATAAAATTTATTATATCCTTCTTTTATATTGGGGATAGTCATAAACGTTTCAAAATCAGCTAAACCCAGGTAATATTGTTTTTCATCCTCTAAATATATGGGCGGATTAAAATCAGCAGCCAAACAGAACTGTTTCCTGATATGGCAATTGTGGTAGACATTGCAGTTTATTTATGAATGAGATATTACAATAAATAATGAGTTTATATATTTTTTTGCAAAAATTTTAGGGATAGTTGACCACAGTTATATGAATTAAATTTTTGTTTATTTTCATAAGTATAAAATACATCCACTTTGCCATTCGAATTAAAATATTTGAGAAGTTCAAAAGGTGGTTTTAAATTTCCATAACTATCAAAATATATTACATTTTTGTTATTTTTAATATAAGCAGTCCAATGAGATCCTTTATTTTGTTTTTTATCCAAATTTACAATACCACATTCTTTCAGATTAATTTTTTTTGGAAGTTCATCGAGCATAAAAACACCTCTAAAGCCAGTTATTTTTAACAGCTTTACATATTTAATAATATCATTGTTCGTAAGTGCTCTTTTTGGAAAACTTATTTTGAGTTTTTTTTTTGTCTGATTGCTTTCATTTTGACGGATCCTCCTTTATAAGGTCTAATAAATAGTCCCTTTCCTTTATATGGTCTAATATATAATCCTTTCCCTTCTTTAGAAGCATTTTCCATTGCAATATTATGTCTATGTATTTCTTCTAGTTGCTGTTTAGCTGCTTTAGCATCATTTACTGCCTTAGCAATTCCTGCCGCGCCTCCACCTAGTGCACCCAGGGCGCCAAGAATGGGAAACAAAAGAGGTAGAAATCCTCCAATTTTTTTGGGCGTTCGAATGATACGTTTTTTTCTCAATTTAAGTTTACCCCCTTTTGTATTTTTTAATCCCAAACCGAACTTTCTTTTACCCTTCATTATTCCTGCAACACTTAAAGCTGCAATTTTTTCACCAATAGAAGAATCTTTAGCTTTTACCCTATCCCAGGCTTTTTTTTCTAATATTTGGTCAGATATGTGTCTTTTTGATAAATCTTCAGTCTGAGAGTAAGATATATCATGTTCTTTGCAAGCGGAATCCAATGGATTTATACCAACGTCACCTCTAGTTAATCTTTTTTCCAAGTTGGTGCCGGGACCACAATAATTATATCCTGGTATATGAACTTCGAAAGGTAGTTTGCTAATTAATTTATTTACTAAACCAGAGCCTTTTCTATTACGTGTTTTAATAGTTTTTTTCAACTTATGGCGACCCACAGTCATTGAAGTTCTTTTTATACTAAAAGCACATTGACATTTTTCTGGTATAAATACTTTTACAGCTAAAAATATTTACTAGTGTGATTAAGAATGAGGATTGAAAAACAAAAATTCTCATTACCAGTAAATAATCATGATGAAAAAATTTTAAGTAAACAGTTGAGAAAGCATGGTGACTTATTTTGCGGTGGTTCAAAAGAGGGCTTATAGTTGGTTGCAGTGGTAGCGGTAAAACCAACGTTATGCTTACACTGCTCGAGCATCCAAATGGAATTAGGTTTGAAAATGTCTATGTTTATTCAAAGTCATTAGATCAACCAAAATATGAATATTTAAGAAAGTTGTTAAAACCTATGAAAGAAATTGGATACTTTGAATATGATAGCGATGAGAACATTATTTCACCTCATGAGATAAAGCCAAATTCCGTTATCATTTTTGATGATATTCCTTGTCATAATCAATCTATTATTAGGGACTATTTCACGCATGGAAGGCATAGAAACACCGATTGTTTTTTTATTTTTCAAGGATATTCCTCAATCCTTAAACGTCTAATTCGAGAAAATGCAAACTTATTAATTTTATTTAAACAGGACTGTTTGAATTTAAAACATATATATAATGACCACTGTATATTAGATATGACATTTGATCAGTTTAAAAATATTTGTGCTAACTGTTGGATGGATCCATATGGCTTTCTTGTAATTGACAAAGATTGTGAAGTAAATCACGGCAGATATAGGAGTAAATTCGATTCCTTTATATATTTATAAAAGTAAAAAATTTGCAGTTTTATTTCATTTAAAACTTGTACAGCATGGATAAACGTTTAGCTCGAGAATTAATAAGATCCAGACAAGCCGTGAAGCAGAAATATCAAAGCTTGAAATTAGCTACTTCTACTGCTCAGTCCGAATTAGAACAAACTTATAGACCAATAACACAACCACTTAAACAGCTAATTTCAAGTATTGGTAAATCCGAACCATTCGATTTAAAAGAAGAAAGAGTTTCAAAGTATGAAGATTTCAAAACACCTACAAAGCTTTATAAAACATCAACTCCGACGAAAAATATTCAGAAAACAGGAAAAACTCCGTCACTCCCTACAGAACTACCAACATTTTTAAATGACAGTAGTATCACTTCTTCCTCTCCTGTAGTACAACCATTGTCATCAACTGTTATAGCAGAAACTTCAGATCCTTCTAGTGACACAACAACAAATTTAAACTTGTCAGACATATTGGAACAAACTAGAAAAACAATTCAAACCTATGTTGGTACACCATCATATAAAGATTACTTAGCAGATTTTCATGAATTACCCAGATCATATATTGATGAGGGTGTGAAAGATACACAACATAAATTTGACCATTATTATGGAATAGTTCATGACCTCGAAACGGATAAGTTTTCTTTTGGTTTAACACAGATACCGGTAGAAATTATTGGAAAAGACATTAAAGTGGGAGGAATAACGTACACAGGCACGCCAGGTTTATACGAATTGCTTTTCAAAAAAGAACCGAAAGGTTATAAGAAGGAAGATTTAGATAATTACATGAACATTCTAGCTAAAACAAATGTATATCGTAGGAATTTTGATTCAAATGAACAAGTTCAAGGAAATACATCACACAAATATGTTACAATAATAGGACCATATTTACAAAGAAAGGGGATTACAAAGACAAAAACCTTGCCAAGATTAGTTACAGCATTTAACAAACCAAAACCTCCGTTTAGAACAACTAGAGCCAAATCTACAGGAAAGGGATTAATTTTGAAAACAAACAGATCAAATACAGACTATGTATACTGGAATAATGTTAACGAAATTGTTGATAGGCTACGTTTATTAATTTCATCAAGTGATGCGGGAAATAATGCTCATAGTAACGAGATTATCTCTATTATTGAAGAATTAAGAGAAGATAAAGTAATACTATAAATAACAGCTATCAAATATAATCATATTTATTGTTTAATGAAAGCTCAACATGACAGTTGATAAATTTGGACGCCATATTTCAAAACAAAATCAAGAGAGAATAAGTGACATTAATAATTTAAAAAGGAGATTAGGTGAAAATGAAACAAATAATGAAATCTTTGCTAAAAAGCTTAAGGTTTTTGATGAAAATTTTTTAAAGTATGAGAACCAGATTAAAGGATGCTATACCTCAATTGAAAACGTTAATAAACAGTTGCTAACGCTAAATCAATTTGCAATTTTTAAATGAACATGTTAAAAAGGAAGACAAAAAATTAAGTGATGATATCAACAAAATTAATAAAATAATGGAAACAAATATAAGAGAAGTAATAATTGAAAAACACAAGGAAAAAATTAAACAATTAAGAACTTTTATAAAAAGGTTATATGATGAAAAAAAAAGAAATCAAAATAGCATTCTTAACAGTAGAACAATTGACCAACTCACTTTGGAAGAAAATCAACAATATATTTCCTTGGAAAATATAATGTCCAGTGTAATTAAGAAATTAGAACAAGAATTAAATAAAACAGAGGAGGAATTAAAAAATAGTGATAGTAGATCAACTACTTTCTTAACTGGAGAGATAAAAAAATCCTTTAATGCGTTAGAAAAGGAGATTACTAAAATTAGTAAAATTTTAAATGAAAAAAGTTATACAATACAAATTGATAAATTGAATGAATGGGAAAAAACATATAAAAGTTATATTTCGAATTATTACAAAACATAGAAAGTGAACTTCCTTAAAATTGAATAAACAAGTTTGTTGTCATGACAACCGTTAAACAGCAAGTCGTTAATGAATTACATAAACCTGCTAGAAAAAACTACAAACGCAGAAGGGTGGTAGTGAAAGGGTTAAATGATCTTTTTCAAGCTGATTTGGTTGAAATGTTACCCTATGCCAAATTTAATAAGGGATTTAAATATATCTTGATTACCATAAATGTATTTTCTAAGTATGTTTGGGCCGAACCGTTAAAATCTAAATCTGGAAAAGACGTAACAGCGGCAATGAAAAAAATATTAATCAGTGCAAAAACTCCACCAAAAAACTTGCAAACGGATAGAGGAAGAGAGTTTTTCAATGTAAATTTTCAAAATTTGATGCAACAATTTCGAATTAACCATTATAGCACGTTTTCCAATTTGAAAGCGAGTATAGTAGAAAGAGTGAACAGGACTTTAAAGAATAATATGTGGAAAATATTTAGCATTCAAGGAAATTACAAATGGTTTAATATATTAGCGGATATTGTAAAAGATTATAACAATACAAAACATTCTTCAATAGGAATGAAGCCAAAACAAGTAAATAAAACAAATGAAAATAGAATCTTGAAATCTGCATTTACTCATGCTAAAACGTTAGATATAAAATCTCCAAAGTTTAAAGTGGGTGATCACGTACGAATAAGCAAGCATCGAGAGGCATTTTCAAAAGGTTACACACCAAATTGGTCAAATGAGATATTCCACATTAAAGAAGTTAAGATGACAAACCCTTGGACATATTTAATTCAAGACGAAGATAATCAGGACATTCTGGGTGGTTTTTATGAGCAAGAATTACTAAAAGTAAAGCATACCGATGTGTATCTTATTGAGAAGATTTTGAGAAGGAAAGGAAACAAAGTTTATGTGAAATGGTTAGGACTTGATAAAAAATATAATACATGGATTGATAAAAAAAATATTGTTTAATTAAATTGAAATTAAATTTTAGTTAAATTTGTTTTATTTCTGTTCCTCACTTTATGCTTTAGCTGATACAAATTACAAAGTCTTAATGTGCTAATTAATTTCAAATAAAATTCACATTTACTAAACTAAAATTTTATTAAGTAAAACATCAAATACAATTTTTATTAAAACGTGTCAAATATATTTTATTTCTATGTTCCTCAGATAATATCGAATCTAGAATAAGTTTACAATCATTTATTCTTTTTTCAAAACGGAGTCTATCTAAGTACCACATCTGAAAGTTACTCCTACGGGCTTGTCTGTAAGCAAAGCTCCACTTCACTAACACATGCACCTTATTGTTCTCTTCCAGAAAAGATATTGTTTTCTTCGTAATATTTTCTTTTTGATCCATTTTCATTGTTTTCTTCGTAATATTTTCGTTTTGTTCCATTTTGCTTCAATTTGTTTTCCATTTGTTCAGGATATAAAGCAAGTAATTCCATCATAGTTGAAACATTTTCACTGTTAGGATTTTCTGTTGGACTTATTATATTATAAACATGCGTACACAAGTCGCCACAATCAGATGAAATATTATTTTGAAATATTTTGAAATATGTATTGAATTCTTGCCTTTTAAGTATAGATAATCTATAATCAATAATTTCCTTTAATCGCCACAAATTGTCCAAAGACTCTTGTCCTAAGTATATGAAGTGTGGGCCTTTTGTAATTTGTAGAACAGGGGTATCATTTATTTTCTGAACCTGCAGATGAATGTTGTTTATATTCACACTGGTTTGATCAACTTGAGGAAAGTAGAAATTGTTTACAATAATTCCTTGATGAACACAAATGTCTTTCCAATTTTCTTCGGTTAGTGCGATTGAAAATCCAGTTTTTCCACCAATTACAATTTTTGGAGAAAAATCATTTAAACTAATGCCAACAAGAACAAATTTTGACAAAGAATTATTTAAAAAATAAATTTTTGAATTAAGAAGCGTTTCCAAAGGTTTATGAACCACGGCGTTGTTCATAATGACTAAACGAGACTGAAACATATTGTGTTATTCTTGTACTTAAATATTCTCATCCCCACTTTCTTTAAAGTTTTGATTAAAATGGATTAATGAAAAAATAGATTTCCAGTTTGAAATTTGTAATAAAGATAAATAATTAAAATGGTAATGTATAAAAATAATGCAAAGTTTAATGTAACACTAATGATGGAAAAGTAATAATTTTTGAATCCGTCATAATAATTGGTACAGTTGGGGGTTAAAATTTGTAACTGATTATTTTTAAACTCTAACCTTTCTATCCAATTTGTATCAAAAATAGATCGATTTGGATAATGATACAAAATTTTAAAAAATTTACTTGCATTTTCATTTCCATTTATTCGTTCCATCCAACTAATTGTACTATTGTTAATTAATCCAATTTTCATAAATTTACAATATTTACTTAGAGTGACGTCTGTTTTATTAGAAAAACATATTTCACACTGTGTTACGCCAGGGGGATGATGAACATAAAAAACATTTTGGAAAATAAAATAAAGAAGAATAAATTGAGATCTACTGATAGTCATTAAAACAAATTAATAATTATATTCCAAATTTATTAACATTAAGCAGATACTTTCACCACGAAAGCAAAAGCAGTTGTAAAAAAATAACAATAAAATACTTAATTTAAATATATGTAAAAGTTCATAAATAAGGATATTAATAATACTATATAAAATGTGTAGCTTGAAGACTTATTTTGAATGGTTACAATTATTCGATTCCTATTTTTCCATAAACAGTTATTTAAATCACAATTCCTAGCAAATTTCTTATGCTCCACAATAGGATCATCATAACTTAACCAATCAAAAATTTCAATACCACAATAAAAACATTTACAAATATCATTGATTGAAGTATAGTAAAAGCCAGCTCCAGCTAACACTTCTGGTCTCAATTTTCCTTTCCATTTTTTAAAAGTGGAAAGTCGTTTTTCATATGTTTTAAAATAACTGTTATCAATTTCTTTGTCAAAAGTTTCTATGCACATTTTGTGAAAGACTTATGAAGACTAACTTTGGTTTCAAAAACAACAAATTTAAATACCTTATAATATCTACATAAATATATCTAAATCTTCATGTTCTGCATTCCATTGATACAAAGCAATATCTTGGTGTCCCCAAGCTAATGTATTAAAACTATAGGGAATTTTATACCGCTTATCATCTTCGGAACTCAAAGCCAATTTATTAATTAACTCTGTAAAAATTGTATGTTGTCTAGATCGAAAAACATACATTGAACAAAAGGTTTTAGAATGATTTTCAACAACATCTTTATAATGAATAAAATCCAACTGCTTTTTAATTGCACTTTTTTTAACACCTTTTGCTTTTTTTGTTAAACTGTTTTCCGTTTTAATACAATATGCTTTTGCTCCAGTACCAAAGAAAGCAGTAATGGGTTCACCAGCATATTCATCTTTGAATTTTCCTATAACTGACTTTGTAATAGGCATTTCATGAATATTATTA
This sequence comes from Kuschelorhynchus macadamiae, assembly GCA_030620095.1. Classification (NCBI taxonomy): domain Eukaryota; kingdom Metazoa; phylum Arthropoda; class Insecta; order Coleoptera; family Curculionidae; genus Kuschelorhynchus; species Kuschelorhynchus macadamiae. Next base: position 7,557 of record JAUTXW010004251.1, read on the forward strand.
AATTCATAATTAGATGTGTCAAATTTGTGAATATTTTTTATCATGTCAGAATAAATATTTGGAGTTGTGACTTCTAAAATGAACGAATCGGTATCGGTGTATAAAAGTGAAATATTTTCCTGATAAAGAGGTTTTAAAAAATTATAAAAGAAATCATACATGACAGTTTTAGATATATCTAATATTGAGAAGCCTACATATATTGGTTTATTGTAAGTAACTTGAATCTTTTGCATTTGAATAGCTACCAAGTTTTCAGAAAATATTGTTAAGTCCTTGAAATATGGTTTTGCAATTAAATTCTCAGCACCATCTTTTCTTCTATTTTTTTCCCACTCTGTAACAAGTCTTACGTCAATTCTCCTATCAACATTTTCCATAGTCTTGCCATAAATACTATTATTTGCCAACTTGTAAGTATTACGATCAAATTCATTCTTTGAATCATTTCTTAATCTTGAATTCAAGTCTATATATTTTTTCAACCAATCAGATTGAGAAAACTGTAAAACTCTATGAACTTTAGTTAACTTGAGTCCATGTTCCAAACATTGTTTTAATAATTGATAGTGAATAACATATTTTGATTTATCATTTAAATTGGGTATTAATTTTATGCATTTAGAATTTGGCGGTTTAAAGTTTTCTGGACAAAACGGAAAATCGTTATGATAGGAATGTAGACTTGTAGGATATTCTAAATCAACTTCTAAAACATATCCCTTATTAGATTTTTTAGAAATATTCATAATATTTAAATCATTGATTTCTTTATCTGTTAACCAAACAAAATCTCCCGTTGGAATGTGCTGTGACATTGCATAACCATACAAATTTGTTGCATCATAATAAATTATGTATTTAGTTGGCTTTAAAGGATCAAAATTTAAAAGAAATGGGTTATTAGCTTCAGATTTTCTACAAATGCAAGAGCTCACACCACCGCGAACGCTTTTTTTGAAAAAGTGTATCATATCTGGATCAGTTAACAATTCTAACTCTATTCCAGTATAACGCAAACACGCCTCCCAGGATAAACCTGGAAAAGTGTAAAAATGAGCTGGATCGAGCTTATATGTGGATAAACAAGTGCTTCTAAAATTTTCAAAAATATCTGCCAAAAGTAAAGTATCAGAGAGTAAGTAAACGTCGGAGTATTGACCAAGAGATTCACATTTAAACAATTGCCAAACCTTTACAGCTCTTTGGTATTCTGCATCACTGATGTGCTCATCCGTTAAAGTATTATAAAATTGGTCTTTCTGAGGTAAAGTTGTTTCTTCTAATTTTAAATAATCATCAATATAACTGTAAGGAAATACACCTTTTTGCCGAATAAGTTTAAATCTTTCTTCATCATTGAAAATTTTTTTTATTTCCTTACATTGTTCATCTTTTAAGCTTTCAGAGAGTTTTGATAAAGAATGGGATAGAAATTGAAAAGAATCAATAAACCTTAATGATATATTTTTTTTCTTAGCCTTTTGTGTCTTTTTATCAAAATAGTTATCCACATGAATAAGCTTTTCAAATGAAATATATTTTTCCTTGTTTTGTGCGATAACTGTTAGTTGTTCTTTGTTTAAGCATAATTTTTTAAGAAATAGATGAGAATCATAATTACGCAAATTATGCAATATAACTGGAATAAAGTTAGGTATTCTGTAATTTATGTTGCAGAGTGAATGAGCTGGACCTCTATAAAGACCGGTTATATGACAATGATCTGCAACCCTGTCATTTAAAAGAGGTTTATTACAAATATGACAAACTTTTTCATAGTTATGATAAATTTTGTCCAGTTCGTTCAAAGGGATCATTTTTTTAGGAGCCTTTAAATATTTATTGTATATGTTATACACATCTCTTTCTAAAGAATTTATAAATAATGTATCACAATTTTGACCTCTATATTTTTCAAATTTAGAATAATTATCGTCGAAGGAACATTTAATGTAATAGGCAAATGAATGTGGAATATGTTCATATTGTTTTAAGGTGTATGAAGTATTAGGATTTTTATCAACATTGTCATTATTTAAAGGCTTTAAAATGCATTCAAAATCTGCATACACCACGAAAGGAACTTTCATTTGTTTATGATAATTTACAAATTTCAAAATATTATCATATGAATAGTTTCCAAACTTATCTTTTATTAATTCTTTAGAAGGTAGGTTAATTCGTAAATGATCACAATCATAGCTATTGTGTTGTAATAAATTTTCTTCTGTAGGGAAATATTGTAAACAACCATCGCAAATATATTTTTTTCCGTGATGTTTAGAAATTTGTGCAGAAACTAGTTTTGATAAATCTTTAATATAGCAATAATGAAAAGTTTTTTCATCATCATCACTTATTAACAATAAATTGACATGTTGATTTTTTTTATTCGATGAATAATAAAGTGGACCAATTACTTCATACCCCTTTTTAGGATTTATAATTTCTAATCCATATACATTAATAGAAATGTTATTTTTTTCTTCAAAAATCTTAATGTTCTTTAGCAACATTGGAAATTCTATACCTGACATATCCAAAACAGAAGAGTAGTGTGGGTAGGATGAAGTTTCAAAATCTAATCCTCGTGGTTGGTGAAGAGCAGACACAACTGCCCAGGCGAAGCAAAAGTTGTCATCATTCCTAATGTTGATCACAGCTTGACGTCTCTTGATCTCTTGAGGAAGTTCGATAAAAGATGAGGCTCTCAGCGGATTGTGCTTGTTAACATTAATTTCCAAATGAAGTAAATTCATCAAAGCCCATCCTGCAACGTAAAAATTAAAAAATTACTTTTTTGTTGCTGTTGTAAAATCGAAAATAAATTCTTTACCTGAATCTCTTTCTGCAAATTCGTCAGCTTTCTGGTCAATAATGGTGCAGATTTGCTCTAACAGTTCTTTTTTCTGATATCCCTGGCAAATGACTTGGAACGGCGCATTAAAAGATTTGACATCATAGCTGTCGCTGCTGGGGTTAAAATAGAAACCGAACAGTTCCATATTTAGCTTGATACATTTATGTTTCTGCAGTTCTTGATCTATTAGATGTGCAATTTTGTATTCCAAATGTTGAAAATATTCTTTCACATTTATGAAGTTTTGGTGTGAGGAAATCCTATAAGATATTATTCGTTCCCTGAATGCTGACTTGATAATTTCAACACCTTCCTCCAAGCCTATTTTGGAATTGTTCTTGTGCACACTAGATCGAAGATGTCCACCCCATAGACTTTGGTTTATATTTTTCTTGCATTCTTTACAATATTTTACAATATTTGTAGAATCTATATAAATTAAGAAAAAAATATTTTACAAAATATTTTACAAAATATGACATGAAAAATAAAATGTTCTTACCTTTAACAAGCTTTGGTTTTTTCAACCAACTGTTGAGTTTTGTGGAATTTCCGTTAACATGTTTTTTAATATGTCGCAGTAAATTATCCTTTCTAGTAAAGACTTTATTACATGTTACACACTTATGCATTTCTGAAGTTTTCTGCATAATAATAATAATAATAAAATTAATATTGTGCAATTCTATTTAGTTATAGTCAAATTTTGAAAAAAGCAATTGCATTTTTGAAGTTCTTTGTATAATAATAAAATTAATATTGTGCATTTTTATTTAGTTATAGTCAAATTTTGAAAAAAGCAATAGAAATTAATTGACTTTATGAATCCATTTCTTCAAATGAGTCAACTAATTTGTCAAAGGCCTGTTTAACATAATTCACCGTACTTTCGTCTCCCTTTTTAATTGTGATCAAATTAGTTAAATTTTGAATAGCGAAACCCAGACACTTAAGGTTTGCTATTTGTTTTTTATTTTTTTTATTAATTTTAAATTTTTTTTTAATGATAAATGATGGTTTCGAAATTGAATTTTGTTCAACTGGTGAATTATTAGGAGAAATATCCGAAGTCAAATTTGCATCAATTTGTTTTTCTTGCGGATCAGAATTTACAATAGCATATGGTGAATTAATAGAAGATATAGCCGAACTTAAATTTTGATCAATTTGTTTTTCTTGCGAATCAGAATTTACAATATCATATGGTGAATTAGTAGGACAAATAGCCAAACTTAAATTTTGATCAATTTGTTCTTCTTCCGAATCAGAATTTTCACTAAACAAAAAGGGAGAGCAAATTGGTCTCGGAGAATTAATTGGCGATTTTAATGTTAAATAATTTGGATTAGATTTTTGAAAACAAACAATATCCTCATAGCTAGAATTTTCAGTTTCGTCAATGTCATTCAGTTCTTCAAGAGTTTGTTTAGTTTTTGTTGTAATTAAGTCCGTTTTGTTGTCAATAATGTCATTAAGATCGTCAAGAGTTTGTTGTTGAGTAGCTGTAAATAAATATTTTTCGTTGTTGTGTTTGTTGGCATTATTCTGAACTTGGCTATTATAAATAATTTCATTCAAGTCCTGAATAGTTTGTTGTTGACTAGTTGTAAATACGTCTGTTTCATTGTTTTGTTGGTTTGCAAAATTCTGCATTTGAGTACATGTGTATAAGTCAAAGTCATTGTCAATTATTTTGCTACTCGATGCCAAAAAATTGTCCATTATGAAAAAAATCGTAATAACAAATAAAAATGCCACAAATGTACATAAAAATGTCACCAATATATAAGAATTAAATCTTGCCAAATAAAAATGTTAGAAATAAAAATAAAAATTTACCAAATAGACACAATGTAAACACCAGAAAACTCGCGAGCTCTGCACAGTGTGAATGCAGAAATCAATTGCATTCGTCTCTTCGCTGAGGCGATTTTATATGCAAAAGTTAATCACATGTGTCCTACTTAAAGTTGAACGACAATCTCTAAAAACCACTTTCCCAAGCCGATCAACAACCTTCCCCCCTCCCCCCTCCCCCCTTCCCCCCTCCCCCCCGGACCCCTGAATTTCCGAGACTAAAATCCCGGTTCCCCAATTTCGGGCTACCCTCTTCAGGTTAAGTTAAGTTAGGTTAGGTTATGGTAGGTTAGGTTAGGTTAGGTTAGGTTAGGTTAGGTTAGGTTAGGTTAGATTAAAAAAGAAGAAAAGAAAAAAGGAGAAGGAAAGAAAAAGAAGAAGGAAGGAAAAAGGAGAAGGAAGGAAAACGGAGAAACATATAAAAAAGAGAAAGAAGGAAGGGAGAGAAAGAAGATAAGGTGAGGATGAGGGGGGTTTAAGGGGGGGAAGCCCCCCTTAGGGGGGTTGGCGGGGAGGGGGGCGAAGCCCCCCCCCCCCGGGGGAACTGACAGGGAAAGGGACAGCAAAAAAAAACTTAAGTATTGCAGGTAGTAAAAGTGGTGGTTGATGGGATATATACTTAAGAACATCCACTCGACGATCATACAGTATCATTCGCTGTAATATCAGTTGTCGATATTATTTTATAAGCTATAACCAAAATTGTTTTTTATCAAATATATCTATCTAAATCTAAAGCTCCTAACGATGGCAGAAAATATGATTGGAAACGCTGACCAAATTGAAGAAAATAATGTGGAGAACGCCGCTCAAATTGAAGAAAGAAAAGAAATTTTTATTAACTTGGAAGGCGATTCCATCACTTATAAACATTCATTTTTGGACAAATCATCTAGGCTTGTTAGAAGATCATTCTTATGTAACATAGACATTAATTATATTGAGGAGGAAGAAGAAGAGATGGAGGAAGATGATCAGGAAATTGACGAAGGAGTGGACATGGATGGACAATTGCTAAATTTAGGAACCGAGGCTGACGTAAAAGTAAGCAAGTTTAGGGCTAGTGAATTATTTAATAATTTTGAAGAAAAAGATGTGTGTGTTATACAAAGCTACTCTAAAATTGAAAGTCGAAGACTAGGAACATTTGCTATTTGCCTTCCTTGTAGTGCAATTCACATGAGATATTTACGGAGAGGGGAGTCCGATCATGTGAGCTGCCACTACAAAAGAGCCTATGTTGTTAGTGCTTCTGATTTACATTGTGCTATTTGTAGGATACATCTTTTTCTACTAATTCCTGAACATGCTTGCTTTTACTGCAACAAAAATGAAAAAAAAGAGATAGAAAATTATATTGTTAAATATTAATATTAAACATAGTTTGTAAAGGTGATGGGTAGATTATTTCAACAATATTAATTTTAAATATAGGTTATAAACGTAATGGGTAGATTATATCAAAAATATTAATTTTAAACATAAATTGTAAAGATAATAAGTAGAATACGTCAACAATATTAATTTTAAAAAATGTCAACTGTTACTATAAGCGGTTATATATTTTCATTGCTATATGCAAAATACTTTTTTTTATTCTAACATCTGACACTGTATTTGTAAATGAAATAGCTAATCATATGTAAAAAAAAAAGTGTCGATTATGTCAACTGCCACTAGAAGCACTCATATATTAGCATAACATTTTGTTAACGCTTGTTTCTGTATTCAATTGAGCTTTCTCTTACTTGATGCAAATTATATTAATATTATTAGTATAATTAAAAAGTAGTAGATTAGGCTATGCCGGTCCGACAATCAAAACCGTCATTTTTACATGTAAATTCCCATAAGAAAATTTAAGCTTCCATTTGCAAAAGTGGTGCCATTTTAGGGCGTGACACTTTTTGTGTAAACCCATAACAATTGTTTTGTTATGTAATGTGAAAATTAGTATGTATTAAAAAACTTGTTAGATCATTGTTGTCGTTTCAATATAGGAAAAGGAAAAAATGTGTGTCAATTATTATATATATTTACATTTACTTTTTTTTACAAAATTATTTGTTACCAGAGTTTTCACAAACACAAATTATAAAAAATATTATCCTCTTTTTAAAATTACAACAAAATGATGTCTAATTACATCTTTGAAGATTTGTACCAAATAGTAATATCTAGTGCGACATACAGGACAATTGTTTACCATTATAGAACAACCATTTTCATCATTCCATCTTAAAATACATTTTAAACAAAAAATGTGGGAACATGTATTTGGTCTACATGAATCATAATATTCGATTATTTCAAAACAAATAGCACAAAACACTTTTTTCTCTTCACTCTCAGTTTTATTCAAATTTTTTAAAACAATCCCATTCTTTTCTACTCGAACTAATGGTATATTTTCTTCTTGAACTCCTGGTATAATTTCTTCGAGGCTAATTGTCTGAAGCGGAATGGATCGATTTCTTTCTCCAACTGATTCACTCATTTTATTTTAATATTATTATTAATAGATTTATTCAACAGATTTTTTTCTTTTAACAGTCACTCGTACCTTAACATACTAAAATGATCATGATGCACCTATTTATAAGACTTAAGAATGCAAAATCAAATGTGGGAGAACAAAGAGAAAAAATTAAAAAATATGATGCGAATGAGAATAAAAGGGGAGGAAGTTAAGAATGAGGGACATGAGAGAGAGGAAGAGGAGGAGGAGGAGGCGCTCCCCTATTATAACTACTAATGTTACAAGACAATCCTTATATAACTCTTAATTTTTTAATGAAAATTTGAAGTCAGTCGTTTTTTAGTTATGCAACGAAAAGAAAGTAAAAATCCAATATGGCGGAACAAAATAGCGGTCAGCGAAATTTAAAAAAATTATTATCTGATTTACCTGAATGCACAATAATCAAGTATTACGTAAAAACTGCTAATCCAGTTTACCTAAATGCACTATAATCGAGTATTACGTAAAAATGAAATGGCAAAATCTTGGTACGAATCCAAGATTGCAAAACAAAATGGCAGTTCAATAAAACATTTGAAAAATCAGCCTGAGAAAACTACTTATTACAATGATTTCAAATTTTGTGCAAGAGTTGAGTGTGATATAAAGATTATTTGGTAAAATTGTGCTGTGAATTCAAGATGGCAGAATCTTGAAAAAAACCCTCAGATTTTCACGTTTTAATGACCCTAGATGTCAAACTGTATGTTTTCTCAATTCCCTCGTTCTGTATGTCTATCAGTTCGCAATATAGCTAAAAAACTACTTTCCCCACTGACTTTTGACAAATTTTGTTCAAATATTAAGAATTATATGAGTAATATTTTAGTAAATATCTATTATATCGGAACCAAATGGCGGCCTAGTGAAATATTAAAAAAATATAAGTAAAAAACTAATTATCCATTTTACCTTTTTTATAAAAATGAACTGGTAAAATTTTGGTAAAATCCAAATCACCATGAAAAAACTACTTATTATATTGATTTCAAATTTTGTTCAAGAAAGAGCGAGATATTGGAATAAATTGGTAAAATTGTGATTCAACAAATGAGGAATTCAACAAAATGACGACCAAATAAAATGTTTAAAAAATATTCTCATTTAATTAACTTCAAATTACAAAAATCATATGTGATAGGGATGTAGTGTAGCGCATACGTAGAAACTGGTAAAATATTGATTACGTGCGGAATCAAATTGGCTCACAATTCACTATTCCTAATTAAAGGAAAGATTCATAACGAGGGAAGTTCCGGGTACGTATGCGTTGTCTCTGAAACTTAATTTAAGCTTCCGAGCGGCCACTAATAAATTTGAATCATGAATCAAGTGACTTTATAGAGTCCTTGATGATTGTTGATGAAACATACATATTCACGTGCAGAGTGTGTAACCCGCGGTGTAACTATATTTACTGATTAGTATGTGTTTAGGAGCAACAGCAAAATTTTAGCTGTTTTGCTTCAGAACTGCATGCTTTCTCTATGGTTCTCTAATATTTTTTTACTCCTAGTTATAAATGTGTTTTAATTAGTATATCTAAAAGTTGTATAGTAGAAGTACTAGAAAAGTAGGTAATTCATCAAGTAATTACTATACTTAAAAGCATATAATGGTTCTTCTTTAACTATTCTAAAAACTCATAATAAACCCTCAAAAAGTTTCAATACTAAGCAAATTAAAAGCTTCGTTAAATTAAAAAAAAAACGTTTTATTTTTACAGATATGGCGCAAGAAGTGGACAGAATAGGTGAAATATTTAAAGGGAAGACCGTGTTCATATCTGGCGCGACAGGATTTTTGGGAAAAATTCTCATCGAAAAGCTACTTCGGGTTACCGAGGTTAAGAAATTGTATTTACTTATAAGACAAAAGAAATCAAAACCTCCAAAGGACAGGCTACAAGAAATTTTTAACAGCGTGGTAAGTAAAAGGTGTTAAATGTTAATAATTTGAATTTGTATATTATATTATGTTTAGAAAATAATATATAACAAAATACAATATGCTTTCCAAAATAGAATTATTGTCAATATGTTATTTGAAAAAAGTAAAAATGGTTTAAATTAAGCTATCTGCAAGAAACTGTTTTAACTTAAACTACTGATCAATTGCTGAAAATAAAAAAATTGCTATTAATTTTAAAGCCCAATACCCGTGCTTCAGATAATGCAAATCGAATGCATTTTTTTACATTGAACAGGTTATTCTATTACTTAAGCCTTCGTAGGTTTGCATTAACACGTTCGCTTCGTCGCTAATATTCATTACTTTGACTAGGTGCAGAACCATTTTTTCATAGTTACTACTATTTTTTACAACGGGGAAGTATTATAACATTATTAGCAACATATTTCTTGGTCTCTACCTCTCAATGATGATGGGCGGAACCGAGTAGTCTCTCAATGGTCAGTATATATTTTAGATTGGGAAAAGGTTGACCAGTCAAATTATATCTTTAGTGATGGTTTATTGCTTTAATTATGGTTTTGTCGTCGAACATGGGCTAACCTAATGCTAACGGGACACATTTTTTTTAGTAAAGAAATCTTCGTTTTAATATAGACCCGAAATTTTGTTAAATTCTCATAAAATTGGCATGCTATGGAAAATGTTACATTCGGGCAAAGACATTGCTCAGCTCAAAAGATGAGCTACTTATTAGCCCCTTCAGTACATGGTAGACAACTAGTATCCGCCGACAATAACATGTCGGCCTCTAGTCTGAAATGAAATGAAATGACTAAAAAGAGTGCTATTTATTAAAAGGAAACTACAAAAAGTAATATGTGCTTACAACAACACAACTATGTTGCACAAAAATTAAAAACCTATTCTATGAAACAGGCCATCTAACATGTAATGTATTCTAAATTACAGAAAAGAATAGAGATAAAGCACATATCTTACAAACTTTTGTGGTAGATTACAAAACATTCTGTAATACACAAAGAAAGTTTAACTGGACAGCTCTCACATAAGTTTCGTTTTTTCTTAGAACACTTATTTTACAAATGAAAAGGGTTTAGCAACGCAATTTTAAATACATGAATTGCCAACTTCTTGAACCATCTGATGTGTAATCTGATGACATACCAATATTTGGTACTGTCGATCAATCCCGCTTATATACTTATTATTATACTCTACTCTACTTCTCTTTAATTCGTTATTTTTATATCTAATTACTACGACCTAGTACCCACTACTACCATGGATAATTTATTGACTAGCACGCCCCTTACGTGTTATCACACCTATCTTAGATGCTACTACCTTTTATTAATTACTGCCACACATAATTTAACTTTTTCCACTTTCCGTTTATTAGTACCATATATATTTGAACTACTGCCACTTTCCATTAACTACTAACAGAAATATTTCATTTATTACCACCTTTTAGTAATGGCTACTACATATAACTCAACTATTACCATCTTGCATTGATTACTAACTACCACATGTATTTTAACTATTACTGGCTTCCATTGCTTACTAAAACATACATTTCTTTCATTCCTATAATACATCTAAACAATATAAAACAACGTATTTTAATGAATTTATTTTTATGTAATTCAATTATTTAGATCTACACATTTTAGGGTTCTTAGATGTCGAGAAACATGCTTTTCAATTCCGTCGGTCTGTCCGCCTGTTCGCGGCACAGCTAAAAACCACTTACCCGATTGCCTTCAAATGTTGGTCAAAAATTGGGAATAGTAACATTTTTTGTAAGAAATAGTAACATTTTTTGTAAGAAACGTTTATGGTGAAGCAAAATTGCAGCCTAATAAAATGCAGTTTATTAAAAAATTAAGTGTGATATAGGTATAAACTGACAAAATATTGGTGCGAAGACCAGCTCGAAGAAAATTTTAGTATCAAAAAACTACTTATCCAATTGAATTGAAATATTGCGCAAAAATCGGGTGTGAAAAAGAGATGAACTGATAAAATTTTGTCAATCCTATATATCAAAACAATATAGTGGTAGCTCCATTAGCAGGGCAACCTAGAGGATATATAACATGGTGTCACTTTTCTAAGTTCTACTCTAATCAAAGAAGCCAGAAATATGGCCGACGAACTACAAAAGAAAATTAAAGAAGAATTAGAAAAGCAAATGAAGATTTTTTACAAAACATGTACAGATAGAAAATACAAATATGAATATTTAGATACCTAAGCCTATACCATTTGAAAGAGATACGACGGGATATTTTAATTTGTTCAATCATTCATCGGAGAATTATCTCTTAGGAAGTGGACCCGTAAAGAGACTAGAAGAAGGAAAAATTGACATTCTGTTTATTGCAATAGGTGATAAAGTATTTAGAATGATACTAAATTGTATTATAGATACAGAACGAGCTTTTAGCAATATGTTACCTAATGCAATTGGTTACAACCTAGTCTGAAGTAAACAAAAGGTATGAACGTGCTGTTTTAAATCTTACTATTCAACATAAGCATGAAAATTATATTGGTTATTTTATTCGCTTAAAAACGCTGCTCAAGAATTGTCAAGACGCTGCTTTAGAAGACGAATTATTATTGGACAAAACTTCACATCAAAGATCATGTTACGAGAGACTCTGTGGCTGGACAAGAATATCTCCTTGCAATCTGCCAATGAGCAATGTAAAGATAAAAAATTATTTTCATGGCATTAGAGAAACATTAAAACTATAATAGAATATGACATCTGCAAGGTGAGGAAATAAAGTGTTCTGGAAATGGTAAACACAAATTTAATTTGTCAAGACGTAGAACATACATTGTAAGTACTGGGGATTAAATTACCAAGCCGGTTTTTAGTACGGACCTGCTCCTGATATGTTTCGTAAAATTTGTAAGAACAGGGATTTCATTCTAAAATTTGAATGAAAATGTTAGGCAAACATCTTTCAACGATATTCGCAGCGAACATCTCACTATCTATTATAAAGGGTGTGATATGGTTCAAAAATTTGAAAACTTACAATCGCCCCCCCATTTTGATAGGTATTTTTCCTTTCATTAATGCCATCATTATATTCGTTAACTATCTATTCCGGTACAGTTTCGCTATTTTTTAATTAGGATTTATAATGACTGTTTGAAAACCTAAATGTTCAAATTGGCCAAAAGTAGAGGTTTTAAACTAAAACTAACGCAAAGTTCATAATATGAATTCTAATTTTCCTTTTTGTACCTAAGTAGACTGATCAAAACATGGGCTTCATAAAAAAAATAATTAATTATTAGTAAGAATACCGAAACTCTTCTAAACTTATTCTTATCATAGAAGTGTGTTAATGAAAAGACATAGAGTGTGTTCTATATATTAGAAGTGTTTGTAAACCTGTACAAAATATGTTTCCAATACATATTAGAAATATTTTTCCCCAAGTTAATAAAGTGCTTATACCTAATCTAATTTATAATGTGGGTCCAGTGTCATAAAACGGTATACTTGATGGTGTATGTCGGTATTCACATCGACGTTGTTGGGCCTGCTAGAGGTTAGGGTTATTATTCCTTCTTTCTGTAAAAACAAATTTCAATATAAATGTAAGATTGTATTAATTTGGTTTTGTTTTCTGGTTTCTTCTTCTCGCGTTTAATGCAGTTCTGTTTATTTCAGCTCTTTACTAGGCTCAAAAAGGAACGACCAGATAGCTTCAATAAATGCCACATAATCTCAGGTGATGTAATCCAAACTAATTTGGGAATAACTCAAACCGATAGAAAACTGATTCAGGACGAGGTAGATTATATCTTTCATTCCGCTGCCACCACTCGCTTCGATGAAACAGTCCAGTATTCTGTACGAATGAATACTTTGGGGACTAAATACATGTTGGATTTAGCAAAGCAATGCAAAAAACTTAAGGTAAATAAAAATGCATGAACTAAAATAAATTTATTCTGTCGCCACTAAAAAAAAATGTATTTTGATTTGCTGTGTTGACTTTTTTCAAGAAAATCATGCACTATAAGTACACCTTGGGCCAAATTATATTACCACATATTTTTTATTGATACAATTTTTACTGTTGAAGGGATGTGTATGATTTTTGATATGATATATTTTTTTTAAATGCATATCAACAAAATATTATAAGGGGCAAACGAGTAACAAATTATTAAATTGGTGATTAGAAATAAAATTTGAAAAAAGGTAAAATATAATGCAAATATTACCAGAAAACGCCTCTTGAGACTGCATTTTGCATTTGTACGATACAGACATGATACGCTTAAGCATGTTTAAATCGAAGTAGCTTGAATGAAATGGGAAGTATTATAAACAATAAGCCATTTATTTTAAATATAGCATTTATGCATTTCCATAATTTTGTCAACAGAAGTTTATGTATTCTGTGATTAAGATACATGTTTCATTCGATATGTATAGTGCATATCTTTTGTATGCCTATATTTATTTCTAGTTATAAGGAAAAAACATAATATGGAGAAAATTCTAATAAAACTGGAAGTTTAAACCCTACCAATTCTCCACAAACTATCCTTTTTACATTTCTGATCCTTTTATAATGACAATTATTTAGATAATAACATAACTATTAACATTTGAGTAAACTAGCAAAACCATTAGTTATTGATTTTTTGCCACAGAAATATTTAATGTTACGTTTTTACTTACGTTAACTTTTAATTACTTAAAATTGACGTAACTAAAAAAATGAACTCTGTACGGAAGCGTATCAGCGCGTGATATTATAAGCACTACAAAAAAATGCGTGAATTTAATGAATCGACTTTTCTCTTTTTGGCGCAAGTGCATTTGTTTACTATGGAAAATAAATCAACATTAATAATTAACAAGTTACGGTCTCTGGTTCCTATTTATTAAAAGCGAGTATTAGCATGTTATAATGTTTCTATTTTGATCATTCGTATTTAGAGAGCAATTTCTGACTTATGCAGTTTATTAAAATATTTTATACTTTGCAATGTAAATTACAAATGTTTAAAACTTTGGCCACACTGAAGAGATATTTAAATTTAATAAACAAATAGATGTAGTAGATGAAGTATATCCTATATTATTCACTTCATTTGGACTCCACGCTTTTTTTGTGTAATGAGTTTATATATCTGTGACTCAAAATGTATTGTCATACATTTATATTTTTGATCTGTGCTCAAATTGTATTGTTTTTAGTTCATTTTATAAAAGTTTTTTATAATATTTTACTTATTTTGTACCTTTTAGTCTTTGACATATTAGAAATTCATAAATTGTACTCGTAAATATAAAGTTAAATCTGCACAAATGACGTAACTTGTCCGCTATTTTAGCGTCGCTAGTTTGAACCTTTCTTTAATCATATATGGGCAATCCCAAGACCTCCGGGCCGGTCCACCAGCTCCAATCCGGCCCGCGAGAGATTCAGAAATTTCAAGTAACGCGCAAAAAAAAAACTAAAGATTTAACACCCACAGTTTATTTGTAACTACTGTCAACCAACCTAAAACTGTATTCTTCAAATCATAAAGAGTAGAACGCCACAGATCGAGTCAGAAATAGTCGTTAGAAAGAGACAAACAGATAATCATCGGGAAGCTGCCCGATCACCTTGAAGCGCTCCGAGCGATGCGTTATGAATAACAGCTCTGAGCGCTTGCATTGCATATTCGCTTACAATAGGGTCTCTCGATTCGAGAGTATTATACTTCATAACAACTGATAAGAAAATACGCGGGAAATATTCAAGCAAATTCAGCTCGGAAGAAAAAATCTATCAAGATGTCTGGTTTAAAAAAGCGGAAAGTGGACACAGAATGTCAATTCCGAAACAAACGGACTAATACTTTTTTATCATGCACAGTGATAAACATATATGTTTGTTGTGCAATGAAAATGAAAAAAATATGAAGCGGCATTACTCTAGCAAACATTTCGCTCAATATAATTTATTTACGGGCCAGTTAAGAAAGAATAAAATTAAAAAACTTGTTACCGATATATGGAAACAGCAATAAATGTTCCATTCACAAAGATCAAATCTAGACAGTGTTGTTAAAGCTAATTTTAAAGTTAGTTCCAAAAAGTGAAAACATCGAAGTCACTGTCTGAGAGATAGTTTGTTAAAGAGTGTCTAGTAGATGTTGCAGAACTTTTGTGCTTAGAAAAGAAGAAAGAGTTTGAGAAAGTGAGTTATCGCGACGTACTGTTGTTCGACGTATAGATTTATAGCTAGTGATATCAAAAAAACATTGGCTAATATATTGGCTGGTTTTCAAGCATTTTGTTTGGATGAGAGTACCGATTTACCTGACACAGCTCAGCGATTTTTATACGAGGTGCTAATGAAGAATTTGTAGTGACAAAGGAATTATTGGCTTTACGGCCACTACAAGGGATCACCACTGGAAACACAAAGTACTTTTGAACAATATGGTTTGCAATGGTGTAAATTAGTTGGATTGTGCACAGATGGTGCGCCTTCAATGGTCCGTTCATGAAACGGTTTTATCGAAATTCTGAAGGAAAGAGCATTGCATTATTCACCAACAAAACGTGTGCTCTAAGTCCATTCGACTAAAGGACGTTATGGATGTGCTAGTAAGTACCCTCAATTTCATTAGATCCCGCAGTTTTAACTATCGCCAATTAATTAAAGCATTTTTGGATGAACTCTCTTCAGAAGACGATGATGTGATATACTATTGCGAAGTAAAGTGGCTAATCAAAGGTAAATTGCTAAAAAGATTTTATGACTTTAGAAAAGGAATAGCTGATTTTATAGAAATGAAAGAGAAAACATTGCCGCTAATTTGTGATGCAACATGGCTTTGTGACTTGGTATTCTTAAAGCATTTCAAAACAAAATTCGCTTATGGGAAACACAAATGAGAAGTAAAAAATGTTTTCATTTTTTAATATCATCCAGTCACGAAAACATTGAATACGGCCGCTATGCTAAAGAACTGAAACTACTGTCAGAGCAATTTATTGATCGGTTTTCCGATTCTAAGAATATGGATAGCACTTTCAATATTTTTGCAAATCCTTCAAAGTGTAATGTGGAAGATGTTCCGCTTCACCTACAAATGGAATTGGTCGAGCTTCAAGAAGACTCATAATTGAAGTCTAAATTTGATGATGTGGAACTAAGTGAATTTTACAGAACGTACTTTTCCGAAGAAAAGTATCCACAGCTGAGAGTTTTCGCACGATTTTGTAAATTCGGTAGCATATATAAATGTGAGTAGGTTTCTTCAATCATGAAAATTAATAAAAATAAGCATTTTACTCAGCTTACAAATGTTAATTTAGAAAACAGTTTTCGCCTAGGTGCTAGTGATATGACCCCAATTTTGTTTCCCAAATATAGATATAGATTAAGATATGTTTAAGATGCATATATTGATGATTCATAACATTTCCATAATACCTTCAGTAGATTTTAATAATTGTGTCTTTCTTGTCTTTACAGCCAATTTCTTTCGCAACTATGGTTATGCCAATCGGTTTGACCTGACTAACGTTGCTAAGGTCACCTCATTTAGATAAAACCCTGCGCAAACTTTATCCCGATGGCTCTTGTAGAGTTAAGGCCCATTTTATGAAGTGCTCTTAAACTTCATATTAATATTCGTTTTTATAATTTGAGTTATTTTCTCCTTTTCATTCTGGGCATTTTAAACAGGAAGTAATTGCCATATAACAAATAAAAAGAGAATAAATAGTCCACGCACTTGAAGGAGTATAATCTAAGAAAATCATTGAATATTTTTTTTATCATTCAAACATTCCATATAGTGCAGTCAATAATAATAATATTGACAAAATCTTCTTCAGGTCAGGGTGTCCCACATAAGATGACATACTACTACCCTATCTCAGAAGTTTTATGACCAACACAAAAAAGTTAAGTACTAAAGTTATTTGGTTTAATTTAGATCTTTAAAATATAATATTTTTACATATACAGAATGTTGATATTACTCTCACCTGGTATCAACTTTCATATTTAAAGGGAATACCCTCTATATTTATAGATATTTTAATTGATTTTCTAAAGACAAGTTAAATAATAATAGTATGGGTCTTAGATGCTACTTTTCTTTCACCTATATTTAAAGTGATGTAATAAGACACATAAGGTAGTAAGTACTTTGATATTGTAGCGTATCATACCCCTTATTTTTTTTAACGCTCAGCTAACGGCAGCTTTTCATCTGGAGAGCACTATGGGTTCGGGGGTAAATGAAAAATAATTTTATTAAATTAACTTCGATGTTAGATATTAGAATTTAATTATTAAATTTTGGTGTGTTCTTTAAAATCAAAAGTAAATCTTAAAAAAAATACATTACATAATCCAAGTAGACTACTAAAAGGGCGCCACGCTGTTTTTTTTAAATATTTAATAAATGAAAACTGCGAAACCAAAATAAATAAACTTTAGCCTAAGCTAGTTCGTACAGCAAAAAAAAACTAAAATAAATTTTCTACACTTACGACACCATATATTATATAGCAAATGTACAACTTAAATAATACCTTTAATTATTGTTACATAAATGAAAGTTATAGTTATAGCATAAATCGTTTAAACTGTAAATCAAATGTAAAAATGTATAATATTAAATAATGCTTGTAGTAAAAAAAATTAATAAAAATGGATAATTAATAAAAAAAATATTATCTGGCCTTTATAAATCCTTCCAGGGATGTCAGGACTTCAAGGGCTGCATCAAACATTCAACATCACAGGAACAGTTACAGTGTCTGGAACTAACAGCATTCGAACAGAACTGGATCGAATACAAAAGTCTAGGCGGGACAACAGAATACGTTTCTTTTAAGACCATAATTCATAACTCATGGTACGGTACAGCATGCCAAAACTTAGGAGTCGACTCCCATGTGGATTCTAAAAGGAGAGGGAAAACTGGGAAATACATAACATTTTTCAAAACGAAGAAAAATGGTATGTGAAATTATTATAAGCTGCTTACCTTAACTAAATCCCAAAGTTACTATACAAAAAAAAACTCCAAAACGGCATGGCCAAAGATTGCTAGATAAAAATCCAGGTTTTCTCCAAAACACAAACTTTCCTTTGGCTCTCAGATTCAAATCACCACTACTGGGTATATTTTTCTTCGGATCAACACATGGAGGTGTTGTAAGTACCTCGACTACCAACCGGAATGACGATACCAAGGGATGAAGACCGTTGGCCAACCAAGAAGGTCGAGCACGGAAATAGTCAGTAAAGTGACTCGTGAAAGGAAGCGGCAAATTCAAATTCACCGTGAAACTTAAGAAAAATCATTAACTCGATTCGGCAACACTGCAACTGAAAACCGAAAGTAGAAACGCAAGTCGACGTCGACGCCGTGAATCCATGACTTGAGAGTACCAAAAGGATATGTTCATATTAAATATAAAATTCCTTTACCTGTTTTGAATATTGAAATGATTGGCAAATATTGTGATTTTATCTGGATGGCAACGTAAAAATAAATATGAAGTAAATTACTTGTTTTGATTTATGTACAAATTATAAAAAAACGACATTTCCACCCTAAAATTAAATATTACGTTATAAATCCCACTTATAGACAACCCAAATTACTTCTAATATATATCGGCGTGAATTAAACTGTTCACCAAATGAAACAATTTAGCTCATGAAAAATATAATGCTACAATATCAATACGCTACTATTACAAGATTGATGATTGTTCATGCAGTAATGGGTAAAGAGCCAACAAACAACAAAATACGAATTCTAGGAGCTTGACCGGTTGTAGTGCTATGTGCTTTAGAACCACTTGCGGATTAAAACCTCAAACACAAGACAAGCTGTGCAGTAACTCTACTTTTATAATATCATGTTAACGCGAAAGTGAGATTATACTCGTTTTAAGCAGAATAAGTTCACGCATACTGTATCTATATTCAAATTTCAGTAGATTACAATCAGAAT
Source organism: Kuschelorhynchus macadamiae (assembly GCA_030620095.1). NCBI lineage: Eukaryota > Metazoa > Arthropoda > Insecta > Coleoptera > Curculionidae > Kuschelorhynchus > Kuschelorhynchus macadamiae. Next base: position 26,762 of record JAUTXW010004251.1, read on the forward strand.
TACTTTAAAACCTCAATTGTAAATTTTGTTAATTTAAACTTTATCGTTATAAGAACATGCAATAACTCTTCGGAATCTTGGTTATCGTATACCTAATCGCGATATCTCATAGAGTTATAAAACTGCAATGTCTATTGCCCTATTTCACAAAGTACAATTCATAGATACTTTCACAAGGAAAAGTAAAAGGATTTTATTTTAAAAACTATAAATAATCGGTTATCACCATCACCTTTATGTTGAAAATGCCATTGAAGATTACAGCAAACGGATTATTAATTATTGCTAATCAGATATGCAGTTATGCACGTTTTCCCAACTACATGTCCCAATAAATAGAATGAAATATATTACTTACGCGTACTACTAACATTTACAGCAAATCCAATTTTTTTTTGATTTCGCAAACTAATTGAAAATTTATAAAAAGTATGAAAAACTATTAGTTTTTAAAAATTAAAATAATAATAGCGATTACTCAACCATATTATAAATATATACCAGTGTCGTAGCCAGCTTTTAGGTGTGGAGGAGACAACCATAATTTTCTATAAATATAAGCATGGATTTATACAAAACAAAGGCACCGAAACCTCATTTTCTGAATTTACAGAAAACCTATACGACGCACGGTGTTGACTTAGGTCGTATAACTTTTGACGTCTTCTTAGATGTATCAAAAGCTTTTGACGACTTAAATCACTTTATCTTACTAGAAAAGCTTTGGCATATACGTATAATAGGTAATAATATGTATGAATAGTTCGCATCGTATTTAAGCAGTAGGAAATAAAAGTTTCACGATTGGAAACTACAGAAAACATAAACTTCAATAAGTCTCAAATTAAATATATGCAAGATTGCAAATTGTTAGGTATTCATGTATATAAACAAGTCATGTTACGCAACCAGAATATTGGCAAAAAATGATTTTTTCAACACTTAATACACAACTACTACAACACACAAATAATTAAATAACATATACTATACTACATACTTGTCTTCAACCGAAAATGACATGCCTGGTAATCTGAAAAAAATTTGGCATTTTATATCAGTAAAATTTAATGCACCTGTATGGTAAATCAACTGAGGGCCAAGCCTTTAGCGAAATATTTACAAAATTTTTTAGAAGTGTTTTTCAGCCATATGATTGAAAACATTTAGTAACAAAACTGGAACTAGACAGTAAAATTGTAAAATAGTGCTTTCAGAGCAGGATGTCTGGCACATTTTGTCAGAATTGGATGAGAATAAGGCTGGCGGATCTGATGGATTACCTTCTATTTTCGTCAGAAAATGTAAGGACAGTCTGTACGTGCCATTAACATTAATATTCAATAGATTCTTTTCAGACTGTATTTTCCCTTCGAAATGGAAGGAAGACTACGTTGTTCCTATCTTTAAAAGTGGCGATTTAAATTACGTCTGCAATTATAGGCCTATTTGTAAGTTAAATATGTTCAGTAAAGTTCTTCAATGTGTCGTGCATAAACAATTGCTAAAGAATATCAAATTAGACATCTTACAGGAGCAGCATGGTTTCTTTCCTAAGTGATCTGTGGGAACTAATCTCGTACAATATACTAACTTTATATTAAATGCAATGGATGTCCACGTTCAGATTAATGCCGTGTATACTGATTTCAGCAAAGAATTTGAAAAAATACAATTTAATATTTTAATAAGCAAGCTCTCTGAAATCAGTATACATGGGGACTGCGTTGGTTGGGATCGTATGTTTTTAACAGAAGCCAGTTGGTTGTGGTTAATATAAGTCCAAATCTTACGTAGTAACTTCAGAAGTCCCCCAAGGATCACACTTGTGTCCACTTTTGTTTTTGATATATCTGAATGACGTGTTAAAAATTATATCTTCTCATTATATGCGGATGACCTCAAAATGTATTCAACAATAAAAAATGTAAATGATTGTTTTTTGCTTCAGCGTGACCTTGATCGCTTATATGCCTACTGCCAGCACAACCGGCTGGTTCTAAATGTTGATAAGTGTTGTTTTATTTCGTTCACTCGTAATTTTCAACAGTTCTCGTACGATTATAATTTTAATACTTTATCTTTGAAGCAAGTTCTTTCTACAAAAGATTTGTGAGTTATTTTAGATCAGAAAATGACTTTTTCTCTGCAATGTTAATTTATAACATGAATATTAAAAAAAATCTTAGGTAAAGCTAATGTCAAAGATGGTAATATAATCATACTTTTACGGTTTACAAGAAATAAGATACGGGCATAGAATATAAGTGACACCTTCTGAATTTGAATTTGAATTAATACAACTAGTGCATTCAAAATTACAGATAATTCGGAAAAGGCGATATTGCCTGAAAACTGCCTAAGATTTTTTTCTATTTCTCGAAAGTTAAAACAGCCCAACTTCGTACTTTTTTCTTCGAAAACCAAAGAAAAACGGATACGGTTTTCTTTAGGCAACCACGCCCTTTTCCGAACTTTCTGGTTAATTTGAAAACACGAATGGTATTCGGTGGAAAGGGTCTATTAAAAGGTGCAACCCCTAATTCAATACCGATGACCAGGCCCAATTTATTTTTGATTTAAATGTAAAACATGAAATGAATATAAATAAATCTACATTTCTTGTCATTTAACTCCATAAAATAGACCGAGACGGAGATATCCCAACTTGCGGGTTGCCCATTTATCGATTTACTCAGTTTTCGAGCCTTACGGTGCCATTCGAGTTACGTAGTATAAGTGCGCTGGAATGGTATCATCATCATTTATTAATTTTATACAAACAATTGTAAGTAACATTTTGCAGCGCGGCGTCACGCTGACCCATGCTGCTTTGATGAAGTCGGCCTTAGAAAGTGTATCTCAATACCTTTACGAGGCCTCATCATAGAAATCCCGTTTTTTCATTTTGATGCGTTATAACTCTAAAATTTTATTTCCATTTATAATTCAACTTTTTTTCAGTTATTTGTTCACGTCTCCACTGCTTTCGCGTTTCCTAAAGAGAAGATACTATATGAAAAAACCTATGAAGCTCCTGCTGACCCACAGGAAGTTCTGAATACAATTTTTTCGAAGGAGAATGATACTATTAACGATGAATATGCAAAAGAGTGAGTTCTTTACAGTCCACAACTTAGTATTTAAATTATTGCGAGGTTCTCAATTTATACGTAGTTTATGAAACAATAAAGTTAATTCGAAAAATGTTTATGTTCTTAAAAGTTTATCGTAGTAAATTTAAATTCCCGATTTTTGTAATATAGGTCATCGACAGAAACCTTATTAGTCTAGCGAAAGAGCAGGATCTTGATCTTATCGATGATTCTTTGCAATTGACGTTTCTTTTAATAGCATTCTGAATTCAGTTCTGCATTTGATTTAGTTCCTGTTGCATCCTATTGTTAGACTAGAATTTTCTCAAGCCGGTCCGGATATCTTTTGACTTTTGGCCTCTTCACGCTGTTGTTCTTTTTGTCTTTTGACTTCTTCCAGTTTTTCTTTTTGTCTTTTGGCCTTTTCTTTCTGTTTTGTATGTCTTTTGGTCTTTGGTCATTTAAAATTTTCTCGAGCCGATTCTGTTCTTTTTGACTCTTGGTTTCCGAATCTTGCAGATATTTTAATATTCTCTGTTAATCTTGCTGTCTTTTGGTCTCTTCAACTTTTCTTTCTTGCTGCCTTTTGATTTTTTCAATTTCTCTTTCTTGTTTTCTCTTAGAATCTACATCGGCTGACCTCTCATAAGGATATCCTGTTCTACTTGTAGCTTGTTGAGTTACTCTTTAATCTTATATTAATTATTTAAAATTATATAATTAATATAATATATAATATATATTTATAATTATTTAAAACTACGCTAGCAAAGACAAACTGGATAACTGTTGCTTACTTTTAAACTAGAACTTTTTAAGTTTGGTAAAAATAATACCATACTACTGTCTTCTTGGGGTCCAAAACACAATGGAACAATCAGAACTAAATAATCTTTGTTAGTTTCGAAATTGAAGGCCTTCTTTAGGTCCAAAACTCAATAGTAAAACTGAAATTTACAGATCTTGTTTATTTTCAAAATAAAATGTTCTAGAATTTACTTGAAAATATTCTTATAAGGTCTTCCTGAGGTCCAAAACACGATTGCGGATTTTCTTTAGGTTTGAAACGGAGTGTTCTAGAATTTCTTAAGACTACTCTGATAAAATCATTTTGAAACCCAAATCACGATAGCAAAATCAAAACTTAAGGATCTGGTTTAGTTTTGAAATAGAATGTTCTAAAATTTTCTTCAGTCTTCTAGAGGTCCAAAACACAATGACCAACTCAAAACTTACGAATCTTGTTTAGTCTTGAAATAGAATATTCTAGAGTGATCTTCCTCGTGCCAAACCGATCCACCTATACAACAAAATATCTATAATAAACTGTAGGAAAGACTAATCCTTACTTTATAGGACAAATTAAAATTTGCTGGAAAAATCTATTTTAAGACATAAAACATTTGAAACAAAAACTAAAATGTAACTAATAATAAAAATAGAACAAAAGCAAATCAAACCGCAGACCTTTAAGGTGTAAACCTAAAGCTCTAGCCAATAAGCTACGATAGCTTAGATATTCTGTTTGCATTCCGATATTTTACACCTAGGGCAAAAACGATTGAGTCTATAACAAACTGCATCTTTTTGCTATTAGACATAGCTTTACATTTTTTGTCTAGAATCGAGAAAGTGGATAAAATCGACTTGAAAGATGCAAAAATATTTCATTCATCATATTTATTTATTATTTCATTTTCATTTTTTACAAAGTTTAGTGGTAATGACACTTGTTGACAACTAAAAAATATTATCTTTATTAAGTAATTATCTGCATTCAGAATATTTATCATTTAGCACCCGACAAGTAGAAATGTCCTAAGATACGTCAGCTATATATATATATATATATATATATATATATATATATATATATATATATATATATATATATATATATATATATATATATATATATATATATATATATATATATATATATATATATATATATATATATATATATATATATATATATATATATATATATATATATATATTACAAAACAACATATATACAATTTGTTTTTAGGCTCCTTGGGGACTGCCCTAACACCTATACTTTTTCTAAAGCATTAGCAGAAGGACTGGTCAATCAGGAGATGGGAAAACTACCAGCAATTATTGTTAGACCTTCTGTTGGTATGTATCATAGTACTACTTACTTATGATGCTTGGATAAACGGGATTTTTTACTTCAATCACACGTTTTCATCGTAGTAAGCTAGATAATTAAAACTATCTTATCGTTTTGATTATATTATTTAAAACAAGCAACATTTCTTATTATCAGGTTTGATTTCCTTATATTTAAAAACAATCGAGAAAATTGATAAAAACCCTGTCATAAGAGACAATGGGGGAAAGAGAAAGGGATTATAACTTCTAAACCGGCATTTCTTCACTTCTCACGTGCAAAGAAAAAACCTATTAAGTCAGTTTTTGGCCAAATTTAAATTTATACTTATTCTGAATCTGTATTTCCTTTCATCTTCTGTTTAAATCTTAACAAAATACCAATATATATATATATATATATATATATATATATATATATATATATATATATATATATATATATATACAAATTTGGATCTTTACTAAGGTTAGTATAGCATGGAGACATGGTTTAAACCACACATTTTTTTAAAATTTCCAGGTTATAATACAGAACGCTGTGACCGTCTCGATGGGAAGGGAGGTGCAGCTATTTTAATTAAGACAAATATTGTATACAGTAGCATTAATCTCCCACCGCTGGTGGAGGGGGTAGATGCTGTGACAATTAGATTAGATTTAACCAAAGATAAATTTATTTCTATAATCTCTATATATGTTAAACGTAATATTAAAATTTCAGTTAATCAATGGTTATCATTTATTAATGCTATCCCCAAACCCTTTATATTGGGGGGAATTTAATGCTCATCATTTAGCGTGGGGTTGTAGTTTTAATGATAAGGCTGGTAATAATCTTTTGGAAGTTTTACATAGACTAAACTTAATATTTTTAAATAACGGCAACCTAACATATATTGGTAGAACTAATAATAGTAACTCAGCCATTGATATTACAATAACAACTTCAGACAACTAATGGTTCAGACTGGAGCACTATAATAGATCCATGTGGATCTGATCACTTACCAATTATTGTACAATGTAACTCAATGTTTTATTAAACATAATAGCAAAAAATGGAATATTAAAAAGAATCCAGCATATCGTTTTTAGAATTTTAGTAGTTTAACAAGGATATATTTTTCCCAAGAAAGAATAGCAAAACACATTACTAAGTTTTTTTAATGTTACAATTTTGATTATTCTCAAATAAATAATGTCACGGTCAAGCGAAAATTATCGAAGTGAATCATCCAACATTTATTAGTGGGATAAATGTAAACAAACACTTTATTCTATATAGAGAGCATTCTGGAAGATTATAATGAATTCCTATTGCATATATAAAGAGAGAGTTGACGATTTAGAGTTAGTGTTTTAATAGACGTGTTAGCGTACATTAGTGGTTTTATTTTGTAATGAGTATTTAAGTTAGTGTTTATTACAAAGAGAAACAGTAACTATTAGTGTCGAATTGGACCTGACCACATACTTGTTTGTGACTACGTTCTGAATTTTCGTACCAAATTTTATTTTGAAACTAAACAAGATCTTAAGCTCTAACTTTACTATTGCGTTTTGAACCTCAAGAAGACCTTATCAGAGTCACTTTAAGAAAATTCTAGAACATTATATTTAGAAACAGAACCAGATCCGTTAGTTTTGACTTTGCCATGGTGTTGTACTCCAAGAAAACCTACTAGAGACGTTTTTAAGAAACTTCTAGAAATCTACTTCTAAACTATTTAACATATGTATGATTTTGCAATGTGTTTTGGACCTCAAAAAGATTTTGGAAAAAGAATTTTCAAAAGTTCTGGAAGTTCCATTTCAAAACCAACATATTGTAGATTGTGACTTCAATATCATGTTTTGGGCCTCAATAATACTTCAGAAGAGACATTTCAAGACAGTTCTAGAAAGTTTTTTTAAAATAAGATTTATAAAACTTACTTCGCCGTGGGCTTAAAACAGAAGAAGCCTAAAAAATTATTTGTATGCCTTGCAGAGTCAATTTACTAACTTCTTCCTTTGAAACAGAATATTTCCCAGACTTATAATATACACTAATATACATTTTGTTTACCACAATTGATAAAGATTTAGTAAATGTAATATAAGTAATGTGACGGTCAAGCGAAAATTACCAAAATGACTCATCAAACATTTATTAGTGGGATAAATGTAAAACAACTCATTCTATTTAGAGAGCATTCTGGAAGATTATAATGAATTCCTATCGCACATACAAAAAGAGAGAGTTGACGATTTAGAGTTAGTATTTTAATAGATGTGTTAGAGTACATTAGTCGTTTTATTTTGTAATGAGAATTTAGGTTAGTGTTTATCACAAAGAGCAACAGTAACTTTTAGTGTAAATTGACTTACACTTTTATTCTCTAGTCGAAAATTTATCAAAAAGATATTATCAAAATATAAAATCTCACCCAAAAATCTTTTGTCATCTATTAAATTTAAATTTCGAAAAATAATTGCATTAACAACAAATCCTTAAACTATTATTCGATTTCCTAAAAAATCGTAAAAGTCATTACCATGTTATGCTTTTTCACAGAAGGATGTTCCAATTTTGTTGTGCTGCAAGTGGGGCTGAAAAGCATTCAGATTATTGGACCAGCTAATCGTTTAGCGTTTTATCCATAGACGCAACGATTTGTGGGTAAATTTGTTGTAAGGGGAGTTTTTATGTTTCCCAATGTTTATTTGTTTTATAAGATGACAAGTTCTGGCAATGCAAAAAACTTTCTAAAGAACGGCGTGATGCTCCTTCCAAAAATTCCTTCAAAAATAGATTGGACAAGAATCTTACAATTGTCAACTCAGCTTTTGTACACTACTAACAAAAACAATTTTTGTGTTTTCTGTCCAGAAAAAACGATGTGATCTAGATTGAGCCTGTGATAATAAGAAAGAATAAGGAAATCGGATGATAAAAACTGTGATAAAACCAAAAAACCTGTGATAATCCAAAAAAAAAGGTAACGTATTTGAAACCAAATATTGAATAGCACAGCAGCAGTATCATCGGCCCTGTAGCTTACTGATTTTATTATAGTAATAATAATAGTAATAATAATAATAACTTTCATGATTTACCCTTTTTTCTAACTCTTCAAATAAAGGAGGGTTACCTAAATAGAAGCTGTGGTCCAAACGCATATGTCTTTTTAAATGGAAAATCCTATATAATTTTTGAATTTTTTTAAGTCGGCTTAAAATTATAGACATATTAAAGGACCATACACTAATTACAGTGAAAATTAGTTTCGGTCAGACTAATTTTTGATATGAGACAGATGAAATGTGTGGGTCGAACGGACAGTTTTCGCGCTATGAATTGGCAATTTAGGGGTTCTTAGAAATATTACAAATAAGAATGGATCGCTTTAATGTTAACACATTGTATAAAATATTAAACTCTAAATAGTGATCTGTAAAGTGTCTAGATTAAATTAATACTCTATTTCTAATTTCGTATATAGAGTATTGTTTTTTTGCTGCCTAATTTTTGGCCTTGTGTCGTATTGATTAGATTTAAAACATTCGTATTTAATTCGCCAAACCAAAAACAAATATTAATAAAAGGTGTAAATCAAGTGATGTCACCCACTGCTGGAAAAGATTGCTTTCATGAAAATAACAAAAAATGTGTTTTGTTCGTAAAGTATTGGTTTTAGAGTGTTGACATTTCTTCTAATCGGTCTAAACTATAAAAATTAAGTTTTATATGTGTTAATTCCGGAGCAAATTTAAGACAGCAGCAAAGATATGGGCATAAACCTTATTTACTGACAATTTAAAGCATTTCTTATCACCATTAGAATCTACGTTTAATTTCTGACAAAAAAAAATTGTTTGTACCTTTTACAGAATTTTCAAAACAATAACAACCTAAAATTTAGATGTAGCGCAATAATACAAAAAAATATCCTTGCACCAAATCATTGAATTACTAATATTTTCAAAATTGTAAATATTGGAAAAAAAACAGAAAACTGTTTTGGCTATAAAATGAAGGCGGTTTCTAAAGATGATAAGTGCTGTTTTTAGGAAATCAGACATGGATATATATATATATATATATATATATATATATATATATATATATATATATATATATTTATATATATAAAAATTCTCTCCGATATCGTCTTAAGTTGAAATGATGTTACTGAATGTTAAAATATCATTTTTTTTTAACTTTTTAGTTTAATAGCCATTATTTTACAATACATTCAAATATAGAATTTATGTGTCATCGATAACAAAAACAATCCACTGCAGGGATTTTTCATTGAATATTCCTGTTCACTGTTAGCGTGGACTTCTCATTAACCTAATAAGGAACATTAAGAACATAAAATGAACTAATAAAACAAAATAATATTGTATAGAAACAAAACAAACGGGGAATAATAATATTAGTTTCCTTCAATCGTCTAAGACGGTTTGCTCTAGATATTCTTAGTTGTTATGGAATACTTCTTATAAATTCTAAGATGTTTTCTTCCTTTTATTTAGCGACTTACTATTAACATAACAGCCCGGTCTCCATTTTTTTTCTAATAGGTAATTTATTTTAATTCAATTTTTTCATATAGCAAACCAAGTTTACGTATGCTAACATGGAGACAGAAAAAAATCGTTAATTAATCTAAAGTACATTCAATAATATTAATTACTTGTATTTTACAGTAATACCTACGTATCAGGAGCCATTTCCAGGATTCTTCAATAACTTGCAGAGTCCCATGGGAATATTCGTTGGAGCAGGAAAAGGAGTTATAAGAACAGTATATATCGACAGTAAGACCAACGCCAATGTTGTTCCTGCTGATTGTACTATAAGCGCCATGTTAGTTTCTTGTTGGGATTATTTAACTACTGGGTAAGTCTAACTGATAAAAAAGACCTCGAAACTTGTTTGGAAATGTTGATTCTAGCGTTTCATAAAAGACCTTTTTTTTTCGAAAACATTTCAAATTTTCGAAACTGTTTTTGTTTTGATTGATTTGTTAGGAATAATAAAGTGTAACCCAATTTAGTTCAGTACATTGTCACAGTATATATGTGTACTGTGTTTTCAAACATTTTTATCGGGCTCCATTTTGTTCCATCATATTGGATTCCTACCAATATTTTACCAGTTTCTTTCTACCTATGCCACATATGACTTTTGGGCATAATTTAAAATAAAGTAGTTTTTTGATTGACACATACCTCCATTTTGTTACGTCATGTTGAATTCGTACCACTTTATCCAATTTTCACATTTAATTTTTCTACAAAATTTAAAGTAAATTAAGTCAATCGGGTAAGTAGTTTTTTTTAATTATGCTGCGAACAGTCAGACAGAGAGACAGATAGACCGACGGAATTGAGAAAACATGTTTTTCGGCATCTAGGTGGAGACCTGAAAAAATCTTGGAAGGTGATTTTTACGAGGGAAGTAAATTGGGGGTGTACATTAGTCTGCTATATTTAAAAAAATTACACAATATTTCGAAAAATGGCGAAATTTATTTTATTTTTTTTTGGTATACAAAATAATTTTTGTTCTCTATACAGGGTAGCTCTAAAGTGATGAGACAACGACTTCAAAACGAAACAAAAAAATTATTCAAAAAATATCTTTACATTTTCTGTATACAAAAACAATATGTTTTATAAAAATAAGCTCATTTAGTAAGTTGTTATTTTAAATACCGCTTGTCTGACGAAGCTACAGTGTTAGCCAAACATATGTCACAGGTTGTGAATAAAAGTGAAAATCTAAAACAGTTTAAAGTGTTTTATTTACATTTCTATTTTACCTTAGAACGTAAATTATTTTAAGATATAAGATTTGTCGTATTCTTCAAGCATATTTTGGTCTTTTTTAATTTAAACTGAGGAGAAATATAAAATTGTATTTTCTTTTTATAAACTATTATTTTTATCCTACCTTAAAACGTAAACCGTGATATTTTGTACCCTTGTGGATAAAATAGCAGATTGTACAGTTTGTATCTTTCCTATACATCGTTCATGTTCCTTAGGCCTAGTTGATATGGATCGTACAGTTTCCCCAGTATACATATTACCAGAAGAACAAATACTTATATTATATTCCTTCCATTTGGAAAGGAATAATATCTCGGGCGTAAACTTCTAATCATGGGTGTGGTTCCAAGTATAAATAAATGGAAGATCTACACTTCCTATCGGTATTTCCTTATTAGTTGCCCGACGCGGAGTAGGGTTATTAAATTTTCCATTTCCCTCCTAAAGATTTAGTCAGTTTTTCTGTTTTCGATTTTTTTTCGTTCTATATTAGAATAAGCGAATTTAAACATTAAAACGTTCCTTTCTATGCAAAACAGGCTTATATATTAATAATTGTTATTTAGTGAGTCACAGAGATGTTTGCATATTTTTGATTAACCAATAACAAAAGTGCTTCAGTGACTATTTTACTTTTGAAATTAATTTTCTCGATAATTAGTGGATACTCTTGTAGATTGAATTGAAATACCTTTCAAACAAGGTGCTACCTTGTCGGGTGTTTAATTGAATTCTTATTCAAATAGTTTATCCTTAAAGGGAAGTACTGTAAGGGTAAAAAAATTCTCGATATAAAGTAATATCTATTTGTAAATTGGAAGTATTAGGATTAAAATAATATATTGATATATCTCAGTTTTAATAACAGTACTATGTTTATTTTGATTTTATTGATGTTTATTAGACTTAATACCATAGAACAAAATAAAAAGAAAATAAAAATCTTAAAATAAAACATAAATTTAACTCCTGAAAATATGTAAAAATTACTCCCCAAATAAATACCAGAAACAAAATAAAATATTTTTGATAAGGCCTCAACTTTCACAACCCACTGTATATGTAAAGCCCCCATAAACCACCCCAAAAGAAGAATTTAAAATCAACCGTAACAACTACAACTTTGACACAGACTAACTCTTGTCTTAGAAATCAGAAAAAGGGTCGACACTTAATTTGGCAAGAACTGCCCCCTTAAAAATCTCTTATTGGCTGGAACGCGAAGTGTCGTCATAGACGCACCCTGAACTTTAATTAATAAATATTTCATAGGTGCCGCCTAGAGTTCTACTTTATGTAAGACTTGTATTAAAATGAAATATAATTACATTTCCATCTAAATAAAATAAAAGTACTTTCTATATAAATGACTAAAACTTAAACTAACTTATCAGCATTCTGGATCAAGAGAGCCCTGGCAAAAAAAAAGACAAAGAAAACCCTTTCAGCGAATCGTTTCTGAAGGGAAACAATGTCGTTCCAAAAAAAATATTTTTATTACAAAATATTCTAATGTATTTTTAACATAGTAAATTAACCATCTATTATAATTGAATCGAACCAAATGAAATGTTTAAATTTTTATTAGTTTTAACTTAAATGAAGTCTTCCCATGAAAAAGGGTCATATGATAATCATATTTTTTTTTTACTTTATCGACATCCATGAAATACTCGTGTTTAAGATTTGTCATGAGAAACCGACTATTGCTTTAGAAAAATGTCGTTTTAAAATAAGTTAAGAAATTATATACTATATTTTATTGCTATAGTCTATTCCGCAAACACTTTAAAGTGTTGTATTAATTACTGCAACGTGTTAAAGTATACAGCATGATCCTTGTACATGCTGTGACATGGCCAGTGTTTTCTTTTTTAATTGAATAGGCTTTTTTATACTTATATATGAGTCTTGCCAGGCACGTCTGAAATATGGGTCAAGGGGAGCGGTTCTTTTCTATTAGACCGATCTGAACTAAAAAAAAAAGAAATTTCTTCTTTTTCAAATTTCTGATAAAACTTCGTTGGTTTCAGAAATCTATATATAATGTCGTACAGAATTTAGAGGCGCGCTTGACGTGGTTTAAAGCCAATTTTTAAAAACGCGCTTGAACATATTATTATGATTTGTCTATTCAGTTTTGTTAGGCTAAGTTTGGGTGTGGTAGACGTATTTCGAATATTTGACTTTACGAATGTAAAATATCCAAGGTGTTTAATTGAATTCTTATTAAAATATTTTGTTTTTTTCTTCCCCCTTAAAAGAGAAGTATTGTAATCGTGAAAAAATTCTCGATATAAAGTAATATTTATTTTTTCATTTGAAGTTTTTCATAATTAAAATAATATAATATTTAATAACGGTATTATGTTTAGTTTGATTTTATTGATGTTTTTAAACTTTATACCTATTCTATGATTTTTAGCAAAAAGGCTGTCTTTAATATAACTGTGCCTCAAGAAGATCTAAAAATTAGCTGGGAAGAAATTATAGAACTAGGCAAGGACGTTATAAATAACAAAGTGCCATTTAATGGGATCATATGGTATCCAGGAGGAACTATGACCAAAAACAGAATATGGAATAGTATTAACGTTCTTTTCTTTCAAATTATTCCAGCAATTTTGATTGATCTCCTGTTGGTGTGTCTAGGGTACAAGCCTGTGTAAGTATTAATAAAACTAAAACGTGTCTTACACAAAGCTCTAACTTTTGAAACATAAACGTACGCCAAGGATATCTAAAAGTATCGAATTTGTCAGCACTATTATGTTTTTTTTGCTATAAATACAAGCTTTCAAGCGTTATTAAAATATGTTATCACTCTAGAAAACTTTTATTGTTTTGTGAGAGACTACAATGTATTTTTAATACGACACAAATAATTCACCGGGTTTATAATTAAAATAGTTAAAAATTATGTACAGTTTGTGTTTTGGGCATTTGTTTTTTTTAATAGTATATTATACAACACGTGCTGAAAACAATCGCTTTCACACGAAAAATGTACAGGATATCCCATTTTGGTTGCAGTTGCGGGGTATCTCGCATGTTAGTTTTCGCGAACCTGACCTACTTTTTTGTGAAACAAAGATGCCGCAAGCAAAATAGCAGGGCTATATTGAAAATACTACATTTCAAAAAGATAAAAACGAATTCTTTTCAAACTTTTTACGTAGAATTCTATCTTTAGAATTATCTTAGAATTCATTGGCGTAGTCAGTTTTTTCCTAAATATTACTGTTTTTGAAATATTGCTCAATGCTTGATTTTGTTAAATGGCTTACCCTGTATATTTTTCAGAAAAATTATATCTTTTTACAAGCTTCTCAAAAATAGAAAACAGTATGGGTTTATTTTAATAAAGAACAACAAAAATCCTAATTTTCATAATTCGCATTTAAAATTTTGCAGTAGGCCATTCAAAACAATGCTGCTTTTTATTGTTTATTTACTTGGAAGCAAGTGACAGTTCCCAAATTTTGCTTTATGCGATGTCATTACTTGTATATACATTTTGTGTCCTGATTTTAAACATATTTATTTATTGTGTAAAAATATTTTAGTGATTATGGCAGAAAACTAAACCTTCGAACATTTTAAGAAATACGATATGTTTGCTTATTTTATATTAAAAAAAGAAAATGTCGTGGCATCTAAAATGTATTTTAACAGGTAAATAGTTAATTTTTAGGGATCTTTAAATCCTATTGCTTAATTTTTATTTAGATATCCAAAAAGACGGCAACCTAATATATCCAGATCCACTTTTTACCGAACAAGAAATAATTTACTTGATCACGGATTATTTAACAAACCTTGTTCAAAAACATATACTAAAGAAAATGGGAAGGTTGAGGGAGTCACAGTTTTGGCTAATACAGAATCTTAGCCTACAAACTCCTGTAGAGTCAGTGAAAAGAGCGTAAGGATTCCCAAAACAAAGTTCAAAAAATACAAATGTAGGCTTGGCCAGCATTTACACACTGGACATGCCCAACGTCGGGTAGTCTTCTGCAGGTGGTACCGAGAAAGATTTTGAAATGAAAGTTATATGGTCAGACGAAGCCCATTTTAGTAATTCTGGCATAGTTAATAGGCCCAATAGCAGATTCTGGTCCCATTAAAACCAACACCTAATATTTCCCCGAAGACATCAGGGCAGGTTTGGTCTAAATGTGTTTAATTGATGATGTTCCTTTAGCGCATGCGAAATTTATTTTCAACAGGACACACAGAGTTCTCAAATGGCAGGGTTATTACAGGAGAATAATTTTACCAATCAATGGATCGGAACCAATGGGCCTATAAGATTCCCAGACTTGTCGATATTGGATGTCTTTCTATAGGGATATCTGGAGAATCAAATTTACGAAGTTCGTTAGGATAATATTCAAGATTTAGAAAATGCAATAAGAGAAAGTTTTCGCTACTTACAAAACCATCATCGTTTTGCTTAATTCCTTAAAACGAATAGAAAAATTATGCGAAGCGTGCATACAACAAAAGGGAAATCAGTTTGAACAGTCCTTTTGATGTACTTGATTACTGTAGTGCTTATGACTTATTGACTTTCAAAGTTGGTTTGTGCTGATAGGCTTATTGGATAATAACTATCTATTAATGTTTTTTCCTTTTGTTACATAAATCTAGGTAGGTAGCACTTTTTTGTGCAAAATGATCAATAGATAAATTGATAAATAGCTGTTATTAAATAATTTTCTTGATTTATTGTTAGCATATAGATGCTGTTAATGACTTTAAATAAAAATCAGCATTGTTTTGTATAGCCTACTGCAAAATATTGAATACAAATTATGAAAAAGATTTTTGATGTTGTTTATTAAAATAGACTCATACTGTTATATATTTTTGAGAAGCTTGTAAAAAGACAAATTAATTTCTTGGCAAATTTACAGGGTGTCCCATTTGAAAGACCAAGCATTAGTCAATATTTCAATTCATTTAGAAAAAAATGACTACGCCACTAGATTCAACGTAAAAAGTTCTAAAATGATTTGTTTTTATCTTTTTGATAAGTTGTCAGACACCTTAGATACAAGGGGTACTTGAAAATGCATTATTTTCAATATAACCCTGAAGCTCGAAATCTCGCAACCAAAATGGGACATCCTGTACACTATTTTTCTACGATTTATTAACATGTATGTAACTCTAGTATTGAAAAAATGTTTTAACTGAGTAATTACTTTGATTTTAAATAAAACAATTTAAAAATAGGCTTAGCTTTTTTCAAGATTATTTTGAATCACTCTCTTTCAAATATTGTTGTGTTACAATGTATTTTTTCCACGACTGCTATGAGAAGTTGTAAAAACACATCACACCCTAGTGACATAAGACACTTTCTAACCAAGTTAAGAGTGCTTCTTTTTCGATTTCATTAGTAAGCATAGAAAAAAGATTTATTGAAACGCCTCATAATAAGTTTGTATTTATGTTAAAGGTAAATTAGATGTTTGGACTCTCAAAAACAATAATTTTATAATACAGTTTACCATTAGGTGTCATTTTGTATAGTACAAAATTATGTTAAGCTAACACTAAATGCGAAAAATAGAACCAGGCATTTAACAAATCAGACGGTTCCTTCTGAAATAGATTATAAAGTTATAACATAATATAAAATAATATGATTTGTCGTAAAAGAAATAAAAAAAAATCAAATATTATTAAGAAAAGCAAACAATTAATTAGTTCAAAATAACATTTTTTTAGCAGTTAACCTGTAAATTATTAAAAAATGTTGTACCTACATATAAAAACAATAGTCCGAGTAAAAAAAGATATTTATTTTAAAAAGTAACGTAAAAAAATCTACTTTGTATTTCGTTAAGAATTTTTAATGGTTTATCTTTACGTTTGCAAAAAATGTTATCTGAATGTGTACCGTGGCAAGATTACAGCTTAAACATCGATATACTTATCTAATTCCTTTATATCTATAATAATCTAGTTTGGTTAAAGGTGTTATCAAATCTAAAGATAATATTTTAAAAGTGCAGTGGTTAAGAAGAAATCATATTCTTTTCACTGTAATTTTTTTTGTACTTTTTTCATAGACAGGAAATATGATGAAGAGGGCTTCGGTTATTTCGTAGGTAATTTTACAGTCAAAAACCTACAAAAAAAACGTTATAGTTTTTTATTCCATATAAACTATGGTCTTGTCATAAAACTGAGAAATGCATAAAATAAAATCTACACCAGACAATTTAACATCTCTGAGGTACAAATTTACATACATTGCCTTTGTTCAGAGTAGAGACTACACGCCTTTGTAACCTTAAATAGAGAATGTACAGGATAATCACGTATAATCTTGTTTTTTAATTTTTCAAAACACGTACATATTTAAAATGTTGAATTATAATTTTTCCTTTTTACACACAAATAAAAATTCCTTTCTGCATTTTTAGATACCTATACTGGAGGTTGAAATATTTTATTTTTTTAATGACATGCCCTTTCTATTATATTTTGATATCTTTCTGATTACAAATTCCAGGCCTTAAACTTTTATTGCCTTCCATTTGAATTGATATACATATTTATATTTCAACTTAATAAATGCAATAAACCTTGTCAGAATTCCTTTAGAAACTATAATTTTAACATCTTGCGGCAAACGAAAGCGACGCCAATGAAAAACAGAACAGCTGCTCTGTTAACACCATACAATACTAAGGAAACGTATGTACAAAAGGGTACTGTTTTGAACGCGAAAAAATTACTGGAATGAATACCTTATCACTCAATTTAAACCATGTAGTTTGATCCATACGAGGTGTGTGGGGCCTATAAGAGTATTGTTCACCTATTAGTGGTAGATATGCAGTAATGCTTAAGGTCATGCAAAATGTACATTAGTAGAGTAGGAAATATTAACTTTTACATAATAGATGAAGAACTCAAGAGTAGAGTGAATAGCTCAGCAGCTCATAAAAGGTTCGTAGTTAGAGGGAAAGAACCCCCCGAAACTCTAAAAATATTTTGATACAGCTTTGCTTCTTTCTGATCTGTTTGGAGTTTGATTGTTTTTTTTTTTTTTTTGAACAACCTGAAGTGCGTGAAAACTGCTCTATGTTATAGTTAATTTATTTTATTTTTTTATAATTAATCTTGCTTCCCTATATATATATATATATATATATATATATATATATATATATATATATATATATATATATATATATATATATATATATATATATATATATATATATATATATATATATATATATATATATATATATATATATATATATATATATATATATATATATATATATATATATATATATATATATATATATATATATATATATTTATCATAATTTTTCTTGGTTTGAGGTCAATACATTAACAACAAAATTAGTACATATTTTTAAACATATATTTTGTTTCTAAGGTGACGTTTCGACCATAGTTTTGGTCTTTTTCAAACCTAAAATTTGTTTAGCACTATTTTTTTAAGTTTATAAAATATTAAAAATTTAGGACTTACCATAGAACGTAAAATAGTTGAAATAAACTATATACTATATATATACTACACATATTTAATTTACATTTTAAAAATATTGTGGACGTTTATTACAGACAAATTACAAGCGATTGAGCGAACACTGTTACAGTAAAGATATATACAATTTATTTAGGTTGTTTATGTCTTTTTTATCATTTATGGCGTTTTTGTTTTTTTGAATTTCAGCCATCTCAAAAAATTGTCTTTTTTTCAACTGAGGTTCGGATTTTAATACTTTCACTTGTTCGTAGTTGAAAGTATGTTTTTTGGACATCTCATGGTGTGTTAATGCGGTGCTGTTCTTTTTATCATATTTGTGACTTTTCAGTCTATTTTCTAAGTATTGGCTTGTTTGTCCAATATAAACACCGTTACAATTATTGCAAGGGATCTGATAGACTATATTGCTTTTTTTATTAATTGGCGTTTTCGATTTTAAATTGCTGAAGTTCTTTGATAATAAGTTATAGGCTTTGTGACTTGTCGTGATGTTATATTTTTTAAAAAGGTTTTGAAATTGCTGGGATAAACCATTTATGAAAGGCAGAGAAATGTATTTTGTTTTAGGTAGATTTGATCTAATAATGACATTTTCAGAATTGTAATATTTATGTATTCTGCTTTTGAATAATTTATTTACTAATTTTTTAGGGTACTGATTTAGATTTAATGCTGCTTTAGCCTTTTTAATTGCTCGTTCTCTGAATTCAGAGTCGGACAGATTAATTGCCCGGTCTGCCAGACCAATAATTACAGAATTTTTTTGAGACATTGGGTGACAGGAGCTGAAATTTAGGTATCGAGAGGACCAAGTTTGTTTTGTGTACCATTCCGTTTTAATTTTGTTTCCTACATGATGTAATGTTAGGTCTAAAAAATTGATTTTGTTGTTCTCTTCGCTTTCAATTGTAAATTGTAGTCTTTTATGGTATTGATTAAATTGCTTTAAAATAATTTCTGTTTGGCCAGATGGGATTGCAGTAATACAATCATCGACATAACGATAAAAAAATGGTATATTAAATTCCACATTTCTTAGAACAGTCTCCTCTAAATCTTCCATAACTATTTGGGCAACGACGCTTGATATAGATGCTCCCATAGCACAACCTTCTATTTGTTTATATAACTGATCTTCGTATATAAAATATGTAGAATTTAGTGTTAATTCTACTGCTTTAAGAAATTCGTCTTGAGGAATATCTGTGTATTTTTTTATTTCAGACCATTTCTTTTTAATTATTCGGGTAGCCAATGAGATTGGAACGTTGGTATACAGGGAAACAACATCAAGCGATATCAGTTGGTAATTTTCCGGAATTTCTAACTGTTTTAATTTTTCTTTAAATTGATAGGAGTCCTTGATATAGTAATTATTTTTATGTACAATATTTTTTAAGATTTTTTTTAGAAAATTTGATAGTGGTGTAAACGGGAATTGAATGCATGAGACAATTGGCCGTAATGGGATATTTTCTTTATGTAGTTTAGGTAATCCGTAAATTTTGGGTGGTACACTATTGCTGATTTTTAGTTTTTTAGCAGTGTCGGGTGATATAAAAAAGATTTTTTTCCCAAGAGTTAACTAATTCATTATTTCTTTTTTGATACTGGTTTGTGGGATCTTGTTTAATTTTTTTATATGTTTTAGTGTCATTTAATATTTCATTCATTTTTATGTTGTAGTTAGCAGAACTCATTAACACTGTTTTGTTGGTTTTATCGGCTTTTAGAACCTTTATAGAAGGGTTATTTTTTAAAAAACTTTTAGTTTTTGTTAAGTTTATTGAGTGTTTTTTATTTTTATTTGTTTGATTTTTCACTTTAGTTTTAAAATTTGTTAATATATTACAAGATTTTGCTCTAATTTCGTCTTTCTCTCCACCTCTCAAATGATTTATACCGTTTTCAATGTTACATAGTATATCGGTAGTTGGCAAAAGTCTATCATTATTTAATTCCGTTGCAAAATTAGGTCCTAAACTTAAAATTTCCATAGCGTAATCTGAAATATTCCAGATTTCAGAACAAAATCAATTTTTTAGACCTAACATTACATCATGTAGGAAATAAAATTAAAACGGAATGGTACACAAAACAAACTTGGTCCTCTCGATACCTAAATTTCAGCTCCTGTCACCCAATGTCTCAAAAAAAATCTGTAATTATTGGTCTGGCAGACCGGGCAATTAAGCTGTCCGACTCTGAATTCAGAGAACGAGCAATTAAAAAGGCTAAAGCAGCATTAAATCTAAATCAGTACCCTAAAAAATTAGTAAATAAATTATTCAAAAGCAGAATACATAAATATTACAATTCTGAAAATGCCATTATTACATCAAATCTACCTAAAACAAAATACATTTCTCTGCCTTTCATAAATGGTTTATCTCAGCAATTTCAAAACCTTTTTAAAAAATATAACATCACGACAAGTCACATAGCCTATAACTTATTATCAAAGAACTTCAGCAACTTAAAATCGAAAACGCCAATCAATAAAAAAAGCAATATAGTCTATCAGATCCCTTGCAATAATTGTAACGGTGTTTATATTGGACAAACAAGTCAATACTTAGAAAATAGACTGAAAAGTCACAAATATGATAAAAAGAACAGCACCGCATTAACACACCATGAGATGTCCAAAAAACATACTTTCAACTACGAACAAGTGAAAGTATTAAAATCCGAACCTCAGTTGAAAAAAAGAGAATTTTTTAAGATGGCTGAAATTCAAAAAAACAAAAACGCCATAAATGATAAAAAAGACATAAACAACCTAAATAAATTATATATATCTTTACTGTAACAGTGTTCGCTCAGTCGCTTGTAATTTGTCTGTAATAAACGTCCACAATATTTTTAAAATGTAAATTAAATATGTGTAGTATATGTCAGATATGTGGATTATGTATACTTTTATTTCAACTATTTTACGTTCTATGGTAAGTCCTAAATTTTTAATATTTTATAAACTTAAAAAAATAGTGCTAAACAAATTTTAGGTTTGAAAAAGACCAAAACTATGGTCGAAACGTCACCTTAGAAACAAAATATATGTTTAAAAATATGTACTAATTTTGTTGTTAATGTATTGACCTCAAACCAAGAAAAATTAGGATAAATATATATTGAAAAAAAGGTCAAAGAACACAAAGCAAAAAAAAAAAAATATATAATATATATATATATATATATATATATATATATAGTAATTCTATATTATGTAATACTTAGAAAGTTAATGTGTTTTCTGTTTTGCCGTAATATGATAATCTACAGCCCGCGAAATTGCCCAGCTTTATTCCCCTAGAGCGAGCCCTATATAATAACAGCAGTACCTAATTTTAAACTAAATTAGTTCTTAACATGCATCACAATACTTAATTTTAAACACTTTTTCAGATTAGTCGGAGTAAATCAACGATTATTGAAAGGTCAGTCAATGTTTGAATATTACACCACTAAGGCTTGGGATTTCAATGGAGAATACTTTCTGAACCTACGAAGAAGAATGAATGAAAAGGAGAAAAAAATATATATGGTATATCTAATAAAACTTTAGAAGATCATTAAGTTCTACTCGTTTACCTAACTGCATTGTAGACCATAGGAATTCTACCGGTTGTCAACGAAATTACTATAACGACAGTAATTTCTTTAATAAGTAACATATCAATTTGTAATATGGGATTATGGGATCAATATACAGGGTTTCTGGATGTGACGATGATACATTTCAGGAAATGATTCTGCATTAAAAACATTTAAA
Source organism: Kuschelorhynchus macadamiae (assembly GCA_030620095.1). Classification (NCBI taxonomy): domain Eukaryota; kingdom Metazoa; phylum Arthropoda; class Insecta; order Coleoptera; family Curculionidae; genus Kuschelorhynchus; species Kuschelorhynchus macadamiae. The sequence goes on from JAUTXW010004251.1 coordinate 49,146, forward strand.
AGAGTTCATATCAACTTAGGTCTCTCTAATGTGTGCCTATGAAAATAGATGTAGGTCAAAAAGCGGATTTTATTAAATAACATGTAAGAAGAAATTTCTATAATTACTTTTTAAACAGAAGTTGTGGTTATTAGAAAATTAATTTAAAGATTTAAGGTAATCCATATAATAGCCAGTTTGCGAGCGAACAAGATGATTCGTTATTTTTCTGCTGCTAGGCCTTTTTTTTTAAATTGAGTCGTGATTGCTCGGACATTTTTTCGTAAAAAAAAAGTTTCTTAGTAACAAGTTGAATCGCTCGCTTAGAGAAAAACACGATTAGGGGATAATATATGAGGCTTCTACCGAATAATTTTCATTGTTATTTTACACTACTACTTTATTAACTAAGTAGTAAAAATAACTCATTAAATTAACAGGTCTTTCAATGAAACTTTAACTAGAACCTCTGATATGGCTTAATGCACAAGGTACACCTGTCACTGGAAGCTAGTGCTGTACTGGAGGCCACAATGTTGTGGGCAATGAAAAGACTTTAAATTGGCAAAACTATATTGGATTTACTTGTTAAAATAAAAAAGTGCATTTCTTAAATTTTCAAGTAATAAAATATTTGTGTTACAAACAGCGGTAGGTATCTTATGCATTGCATTCAAAATTGTATTTTTTTTCCTAAAGTGAGCCATAGATCTGTTTATCTTTCTAAGTTATCATGAATATTTAATTTAAAAAAAGGCGAACATACACTTGGTGAAACAAATTTTGACCAAAAGTAACAACTTAATGTTTAAAATGTAATTTTCTACAGCTAGAAATATAGGGTATATAGAAATGATGATTAAAAATTGCAGGGGACAATTTAAGGTTTACAAATCTTAAAAAAAACTTATACTAACCTAAGTCCCAGAACTCTTCCGTAGAGAGTTACTGGCCTGTGAAGTTGTTAACCAAAAAAAAAATGAAAAAAGAAGAAAAAAAGCATGAATTGGATACTTACAACTGCTATTGTATAGCAAACACTCAATTACTTGATAACTTATGAAATGCCCCGACTATTTTATTTATAATAACTTAAATTATTAATATCGTTCTCTCTATATATTATTTTAAAATTTCTCCCTTTAAAACGTTGTGGCTTCCAGAATGATGGAACCCTTGCGGCTGCTGCCCCATAGATATCTTTTGACAGATTTACCTTGTCCACTAAGTCACGTCAAAGATTCTAGTTAAGGTTTTGTTGAAATACCTTTGTATCTTCTAACTTTGACTTACTTTATAGCAACATACTACGACGTCCTTACCCATTATACAATTTGACACATCGAAGAAAGAAGAGATGTAATAGGCTGACATAACTACGAAGAAGATCCCATTAAAGCAACATACCTATTACACTGTAATAACAAAAAGTCTACTGATCTGATATGAGTAATATTCGTTAATATTATTTTATATTATTCAGGAGGCGCAGTTAGAGTGTTCAAAATTAAAAAAATGATATTTTGCTTGACACTGGTTTTCTTATTACGAATAAATTGTGCGAAAGAGAAAAAAAAAGTTTTAGGTACAATTTTTTATATAAAAAATGATATCAAAAGGATATATACACCTTAAATATAATCCTTAAATATTTCGTTTCCCCAACAGACAGATTGGTAAAGAGACTTTTTTTTAATATTTCAAAAACATCTTGAGATATTGCCATGCACTAAGGTAAACGTATGTATGACAGCAAGCGCTTTACATAAAAATATATAATTATATTATTAGTATTTTTTCTGGTTTTATCAGAGACGTAGTCAAACGCAAATCATTTTTTTCAAAAAGAAAAAGGAATAAACGTTACTCACGTTTTTGAGAAAAGTTTAAGCAAAGCTATAGAAATTTTAAATACATTTTGAAAACGTTCTAACTGTTAAAAAAGTGTATCGCTGAATATTTGTGTATGCCTTTGGACAATAGATATCATTGGATGACATTCGACAGCATTTTTTAAATTAAAATGTCATAACGACGCAGCAATTCATAAAGACAAACTCATAAGATATAAAAATACGGTGGTAAAACGTTCATTCTAATAAATAAATCTTTTTAAATAAATTGTGTAATTACTAAGATTTTTTGTTACCTACAAAACAACCTTCAGGTGTTTAAATATTTTTTCTTGAATTGCAATCCTAATTTTTTATAATGCAAAAACATCCAAGACATTAAAATAATCAAGTCGCAATCGAAAATTACACAACTTTGTAAAGTTCAGTTTTTATTCTCTGGGGGAAAGAAAGCTAATAATCGTAAATTATAGAATATGAAAGAGTTTTTACTGGTACTTTTAAATAAAATATTTTAATTAATTATTCTAGTCCAAATGTATAAATTCGTAATTTAAAGGACTTCATGCAAATATATTCTTTATAAATATATATTTGAATTAATATCTATCTAGTAAGAATTTTGTGTTATGATATATTCGTTAATAAAGTTTTAAATTCTCATAATTTATAGAAAACGCTAAACCTTCCAAAAATTCTAATTCTAAATTAATTTTATCATAGGTTGAGGCCGAAAATGTAGATTTAAAGGAGTATCTAGCAAACTGTGTACTCTATGCTAGAAGGCACATATTCCACGAAACTGATGATATGCTACCTGCTGCTAAAAGAAACATGAAAATGTGAGTATGATACGCATTAACTCCCAAAAATATCTTTAAAGAACCTGTGTTCTTAGACGAACTTTACGAGCCTTTGTACTAAGTGTCATGCCTTACCAGTTGATAGCAAGTATATTTTCTATCAGTGAATTTTGAAAATCATTCATCCTTACTGAAATTGCAAATTATACACGAAATATATCTTTGTGCAGAAATGTTTTATAATATTTGGAATTACTGTAAAGATTATTTAGACTATTTCGCAGCTCACAACTGCCGGTAGAGTCCTTAAAATGGGCCTGAAAATGGAAATACAAACAATACCATTGTTCATTAATTTTGACTGTCAGATTCTCTAATAATTGCGGAATATTGCATTTCTATTTAAGGTCGTTAAAGTTAATTATATACTAATTAGCTATACTACATTTCATTATTAACAAATGATATAAATGATAAATATAAATATTCAAGATATGAGATGTGATGTTATGTTGTTGATACTTTTTAAAGATGCATTATTTTTCGGTCAGATGTTTTCTTATCGCCACTAATAAGTATATGGTGCTAAACCGTTGAAAGGACCATGCGCTAATCTTATAAAATAGTGGTTTCAGTCCACGGTGTACAGGGTTCCCATAATATAATACCTATTTTGATATTGAAAGAAATTATATATGAGATAAGTCACAGCGTTTTTCTTTATATCATTATCTTATATGGCCTTTTGGATTGTAATCAGCATTAATCGAATTGTCACAAAACTAGAAAAAACTGATTTTCATAAAACGTATTTTTTTTAATAAATTAGTTAATTGTCCTCAGGTCTTGATACATAATTTAACGTTTAGTTTTAATCCTCATGAATTATTCAGTTCAACAACGAGTTTTTGCGTTACGTCGTCAATTTAACAACAGCAATAGGGATCATACTCCAAACCGTAAGACTGGATGAAGTGAAAGATTTGAAGAAACCTAGACGTCGAAGAACAATTCGTACTCCAGAAACTACTGAACGAGTCAGAACTGCGTTGACGGAAAGTCCCGCGAGGTCTGTTAATAGGCAATCCCTTAATTTGGGAATATCAAAAGAGAGCTTAAATCGAATTCTTCAGAGGGACTTAAAATTTTATCCGTACAAACACCAAATGTGTTTGTACGGATAAGTTATCAAGATAAACAAACCGGATTAGCTTTTTGCCAAGAATTTTTAAATTTACATCGAGGAGACATCCACAATCTTTTAATGAGTGACGAGGCCAATTTTTATTTGAACAGCATGGTGAATAAAAAGAATTTTACATATTGGTCAAACAAAAATTCTAAAGTAATCATTACAGACAATCTCCATAATCCAAAACTTATTGTTTGGTATACGGTAGGATTATTTGGCATTACTGGCCCATATTTTTTGGAGATGGAAATAAGCATCGTCTAAAAGTGACGTCTGAGCGGGGACTACTAAATAATGCGTTATTATTCCAGCAAGATGGAGCAATAGCCTATACCGCTAGAAACTCTATTATGAAAGTTCTGCGAGAAGTGTTTAATGACCGACTCATTTCATGTTTTGGGGATTAAAATTGGCCTTCTAGGTCCCCGGACTTAACTGCACCATGCTTTTTTCTGTGGGACTATTTAATGGCGAAGGTTTTTGCAACTCGTCCAGAAAACATCCAAGAACTCTTTATCCGAATTACTGAAATGCATTGAAGTTAATGGCGGTCACATAAAAGACGCAATTTTTAAATGTTAGGATAAGTCGTATGTTAAAGTAAATCACAAGGAGTAGATTATAATTAAGTGTAATAAAATGTTTGTTTTATTAAGTTTTAAGAATTTTATTGAGCTATTAAAATGGATAGTCTATTATGGGGAAATCCTGTATATTTAGTATGTTGTAGTTCTCATCTGAGCAAAATTAAAGACCGATTATTGTTCATATAGACAGTCCATCAGGTACAAATAATTTGCAATAATTTTACAACAGTTGCTCGTGTCACCGTATAAGGAGACCGCAAGTAACAATATTTGGATTAGTGTTGGCAAAAGCTTGATATATACAAAAATGAACAGCAAAACTGTAAAATCGATCTATAAATGAATTAAGCCAACCGATTAGACGCAGTGTGTCGGACTAGCAAGTCTGAGCTTTGAGCTACTCAGAAATCTCTCAATGAATCCCAACTATATGAAATACAATAAAAACTTGGGATTCATTTGTGGGTATTTTATTTCACATTGGATGGATCGTCTATTCGAATAATTTGTCTTTTGCAAAAGTTACCATTGTGGCGACAAAATGGTTCTAGCGATTTTCGATATGCAGGGTGTTAAACTTTGCTCAGATCCCATATAAATACATAGAAAAAAAAATGTGACAAAAAAAGCCGTTTCAATATATCTAACTAATAGTACTTTCCGTCTTTCGAAAACAAGAAAAAAGTTTTATATGAACATAGGTATGCAAATGCCTTATTCTTTATATACAGGGTGTTTATATATATATATATATATGTAAAATTTTTTTCTTATTTTAAAAAGTATCATAAGCTAAACCTACTTTATATGAAATATGAACAAAGTTTAACACTATGTATCTCGAAAACCATTCGAACAAATTTGTCGCAACAATAGTAGCTCAGAGGTTTGAGAACTACAACATATTATATACATTTTTCATTTCACTCTAGATTTAACTGAAATTTCTTTTTCATAAGATTGCTGCGTGGTTCTTTGACAAACACGTGTGCAATCTTTAATTAGCATATTTTATAGGGAGATGTAAAATGCCACAAGAAAACATTTTTTAATCCTCTTTTAATGGCCAAGCAAAATATTTTATTTCGTGACTTGTTGATATGAAGTGATTTGAATTTAATCGCACATTTAGTTCTAGAAGAAAAGAAAATGACTAATTGAACTGAAATATTGTTGAGGAGATCCTGAACAAGAATTGTTGATGAGATCCTACTTGGTTCTGCGAAATTGTAAATATTTAGAAGTGTTCGAAATAATGGGCGAGCAACTCTAGAAACTCTATTCATGAGTGTTTTGGGGACTCATGAAATTGGCCTTCTAGGTCCCCGGACTTAACTGCACCATGCTTTTTTCTGTGGGACTATTTAAAGATGAAGGTTTTTGCAACTCGTCCAGAAAACATCCAAGAACTCAATATCCGAATTGCTGAAATGCATTGAAGTTAATGGCGGTCACTTAAAAGACGTAATTTTTAAATGTTAGGATAAGTCGTATGTTACAGTAAATCACAAAGATTATAATTAAGTATAATAAAATGTTTGTTTTATTAAGTTTTAAGAATTTTGTTGAGCTATTAAAATAGATAGTCTATTATGGGGAAACCCTGTATATTTAGTATGTTGTAGTTCTCATCTGAGCAAAATTAAAGACCGATTATTGTGCATATAGGCAGTCCATCAGGTACAAATAATTTGCTATAATTTTACAACAGTTGCTCGTGTCACCGTATAAGGAGACCGCAAGTAACAATATTTGGATTAGTGTTGGCAGAAGCTTGATATATACAAAAATGAACAGCAAAACTGTAAAATCGATCTATAAATGAATTAAGCCAACCGATTAGACGCAGTGTGTCGGACTAGCAAGTCTGAGCTTTGAGCTACTCAGAAATCTCTCAATGAATCCCAACTATATGAAATACAATAAAAACTTGGGATTCATTTGTGGGTATTTTATTTCACATTGGATGGATCGTCTATTCGAATAATTTGTCTTTTGCAAAAGTTGCCATTGTGGCGACAAAATGGTTCTAGCGATTTTCGATATGCAGGGTGTTAAACTTTGCTCAGATCCCATATAAATACATAGAAAAAAAAATGTGACAAAAAAAGCCGTTTCAATATATCTAACTAATAGTACTTTCCGTCTTTCGAAAACAAGAAAAAAGTTTTATATGAACATAGGTATGCAAATGCCTTATTCTTTATATACATGTTTATATATATATATATATGTAAAACTTTTTTCTTATTTTAGAAAGTATCATAAGCTAAACCTACTTTATATAAAATCTGAACAAAGTTTAACACCATGTATCTCGAAAACCATTCGAACAAATTTGTCGCAACAATAGTAGCTCAGAGGTTTGAGAACTACAACATATTATATATATTTTTCATTTCGCTCTAGATTTTACTGAAATTTCTTTTTCATAAGATTGCTGCGTGGTTCTTTGACGAACACGTGTGCAATCTTTAATTAGCATATTTTATAGGGAGATGTAAAATGCCAAAAGAAAACATTTTCTAATCCTCTTTTAATGGCCAAGCAAAATATTTTATTTCGTGACTTGTTGATATGAAGTGATTTGAATTTAATCGCACATTTAGTTCTAGAAGAAAAGAAAATGACTAATTGAACTGAAATATTGTTGAGGAGATCCTGAACAAGAATTGTTGATGAGATCCTACTTGGTTCGATCAAAGATATAATATTTTATGTAACACAAGTTTCCGAAATTGTAAATATTTATTGTGGAAAACAACTTTTGGCAAGAATTATAAGGCCGAATAAACAAATTAGTAGTACTTAGCTGTTCTCGTATTTATGGGTTTTACCGTCCCTTACATTTTCCATCATTATTAACTCAGCAGTCTACACATTATCACAAATAGTATAATGGCTCCGCATTCGAGTGTAGTTTTATGAATCACTTTCATGATTTTTTGATTATTATATATTGTTTTTATTTATTACAAAAAGTTTACGTTATAATGATTTTATCAATGTACATTTGGAATTACACTGGTTCTTCATAGATTTAACATGTTTTATTATTTTTCAGATTTTTCGTGTTAGACAGGATAGTCAAAATCGGATTTTTTGCATTAGTGTTCTATTACACTTACAATATCTTGTTTAAGTAAAGTAGTTTAGTAAACTTGAGGGCGCCATATTCTAGTTAGGGTTGTGTTACTTGCTCAAGCGTTTAATGTTTAAAACTAAACTGAAAATTATAATCAAATGTGATGTATTTTGAAATAATTTTATATTGTATATTTTAATATATTGTATCAATATTTATATTTTCTGTAGAACAAAAAAAAGATTTTTTCTGTATTTTTATATTGTATCTTGGGAATCAAACCCGTTTTATCCCCAGTAGGTACCCAATTTAGGACTTACGAGTTAAATACAAGTATATAAATACATTTTTGAAATACGGTCATAAGTTAATGATCTACTTACCTACTGGTGTTTTTATATTTTTTACAACAGCGTTTATTTGGGAAATTTTCTGCACAAAATATGATTCATGTAGAATGTAGAAAATATAAGCACTAAAATTATAATTTGTTTTATTTCTAAGCCTTTCACTTAAATTAAGATATTTGTAAATAAAGGTGGAATGTGCGATTTAATATCGGAGGTCTGAGAATGTTACATTAACAGCACGCTCTTGTCAAGTTAGTTCTCGATTAGCAGGCCCGTTCCTGAATGTATGGTGCCCTGGTGCCAAACAGGTCTAATAAAATAGAATCACGTCTATAGTAGTTACCGTACTACGAACTCACGATTTATTTCCTCTGTAGAGACGTCAGATACGGACTCTAAAATATGGGCTTTTCTGATCGAATTTTAAAATTTGAAAAAGATATAGAGAAAATTTTTTGTGCCATATTATTTGAAAATGTATTATACGTTGGTTTGTGCGGTATATAGCTTGGTACGAAATGTGATGTTTGATTAGAAACATATGTAGGTCCATATGCTAGTTTTGTGTTTTTATTAAATTGTTGTAAACGTAGTGATGAACCCTTAGGATTTTGTGCATTTTTGAAATATATAATATTTTCTTCTTCTCTTACAGACGACATTGCTTGTTCTAGAGAATTTGGCGATTTTAACCTAGTAACTAGCTGTAAATTATATAGAAATCCATTTATAAACGTCTTTAAAGCAAACTCGTCATAGTGTTATATTTTAATTAGTTAGGTTCGGGATCGTCAGGACCTGCATTTAATTTTGAAAATAATAAGCTACGAGAATCTTGTACTCTCATGCCAAATTGAATTCGATTTTCATTTTTGAGTGATTTTAAGTTTACTATATCTTGAATTAAAAAATCAATCAATCTTTGATCGGAAAAACTGTTTATTAGAACATCTTTAATTAAAATCCAAGAGTTTAGCTCTGATCTAGAAACTATTAATTCTGTCGCTATACTCGTTAATTTACTGAGATTAGTATCAAAGAAACAAACATTTATAGTAACAGTTGGATTATTCTTATCTTGAAAAGCTTTTAGCAACTTTTTTAATGCCGAAATAAATATGTTTAAAAGTTTTATATTTCCACCAAACATTATCCGATTGATATCGAAGTAATTGATAATTCACTGAGATTTTGTTTTTGTTGTCAATTGAACCAATTGACAATAAATTTAGCGTATCACTTAAATTATCTAAGTTATATTCCTTTACTAGATCTATTTTAAAGTTCTGGATACTAGTAAAGATTTAAGTCATTGCGTAATTTTTCTGTTTACATAAATTACATCTTTGTTTCTACGTTACGGGTTTTTTTTATATGTATATAAGGCGATATAATAAATTTAGATAATAACTTTGTTCCTGCGTAACCGCTATTTTCCTAAAAGTTGTCTGTTTATCGCATAAAATTATTTAAATTTAAGCAGTACTTCCTACAAACACTACTCACAGTAGCCAGTTTTTGAAATTGGAAAAATAGTCAATAAAACTGAGAATTCACTTGAAAAATGAAAAATTGTCACTTAAAATTTCAAAATTGAAAAAATCTTCATTGGTCCTTAACCTAGCTGGATCAGCGAGGTTTCTCCTCAGTTCCCATGTAGTCACCCCAGTCACCGGGTCTTCCAAATGGTAGTGGCCAGCAATTCTTTAATATACAGTCACCGGACATTCCCGGGACGTTCTATAGATTTTCGGACTTCTGTTTTTATCTTCTTGGTTCTTTTCCTTTGATTTTCTCCAGTTGCTGCCTAAAATCGGCAGTGTTTGCTTTTGAAATGAAAATTGTTTCTTGGAATTTTTTAAAAGATGCCAATGATGGATTACCAGAGATATCATAATAGATTGGCAATATAAATTTAAAAGGAAAAAACAACGTCAAAAAAGGAAAATTACCTTGTTCTCAGACAATGCAACATCTCATCCGGGTATTCAGTTAACCAACATATAATTAGTTTCTTTGTCACCCAATGCTACCACACATTGTCGAACGCTAGACAAAATCCTCTATAGAAAGTATTTGATCAGAAGAATGTTATCGTCTATAGCATGCTCTTTGTCAACAGTTGAATTGGAGAAGTCCATAACCGTTGCTAACACCTTAATTTAGCCACTGGCAGCCAGTGGCGGTTCGCGGGTGAAAAAGTAGGTGAAGTGCAAATGAAGCAAGAAAATATCGCAATAATTATTTTTCCAGAATTTTTTTAAATGTCGAGGGGGTAGAATATTTTTTACGACTTACCTAAATTTTGTATACTAAATCAATTCTCCTATCCTTCATAGCAGCAAATTTATTTATAACATCCTCATAAAATGGATGAGTTGCCTTAATCTCCTCCAGAAATTCCTTTTGAATTGAAATATTGCCAAGAGAAATAAGGTCTTTCTTGAGATATTGTATTTCTTAAATAAGTTTTTACACATTTGAAGCAAGAAAAACTTTTTTCCACTGACGCACTTGTCGACGGTATTGTCAAAATAAGGGAAAACAATTTATATGCTTCGGTAAAAATATATTTATTTTTATTATTTTTTTTCACTTGCTGTTGCAACGATATATTCCAATTACTCTCATTCGCAAAAATAAGACCAAGCTCATTTTTAAGTCGTTGACTTTTTGAATATTTCCCCATATAACTGTAACAAATTTTCAAACGGGCCAGTCGGAAAATTTAAACTATATTCGGAAAATTTAGCAGAACCTGCCAGACACAAAAATGTAAGTTTTCCACAGTCTTGAAATCTTAGTGTCATTTCCATTAAAATATGGTCCAATATTTCATAAAAAAGGGTTCCATACTTAGCCCTAATTTCTTCAGGTGAAAGCTTAACCAGCTCACGTTTGTAATGATTTATTTCTGTAATAGAATTTGCTTAATCAAACACGGTATTAAAAAAATGTTCATTTCCTTTTTTACAGAGCGCTTCACGACAGCGTTTTATATTGGCTATGCAAAAATGAATGTCAAACCATTTTTTTTGAAGAACGTCAAATAGTATGTCCGTGTTGAGAAAATATAATTAAACACTAATGCCAGAAACGTGAATTCAAAATCGTTCATCTCACCTAAAAATCATTTCGCAAGGCGGATTGATTTTTAATCAGATTTGTCACAGTTCGTAATAAATTCGAAGACGTCTTTTAATTTATTCCAGTCTTAAACAATCACATTTACTAACTTCGAGTTTGAAGTTGTAACAACACCATAAATAAATTTAACACAAAAGAGTCAAGTTAACTGCAAAGGAACTCAACGGTTGCAGCGAAATCCGCGAAAATAAAAATGAAGTGCTAACAATTGTATGAATAAATATATACGTAATATGTATGAAACATTTTTCGTATTTTCGGAATTTCCGGACACCCTCCATAATTAAAAATTAATCAAGGAATTAAGTACCCTTTTTTAATTTCTACCCACACATTCTCCACAACAGACCCCTTTACACAACGGACAATTATTTTCCCCGTTTGTGTCCATTGTGAAGAAGTTTCGCTGTATTAATTTATTTTCTTTTTGGTCCAACGATATAATTTGTGCTGCAAAAACAGATAATATTTATAAAGAAATCGGTATTCTAGACGCAAAAATTTAAGAAACGATGAACCTAAGTGGCGTGCCTGACGGGCCCGCATAAACCGCGACGCGGGAGGGCCCCCGCTATTAGGGGGCCCCCAAACTAAACTTATCTAGTCGATACAAAAACAAGAAAGTCTTGTCTACTGCCAATTATTTTTTAGTTTTGCTTGAACGAGAGTAAGGTTAGTATTTTTTAATATTTGGTTAATTTTTATTTTGTGTTTATTAGTTTACCTAACCCTAATAATGTCAAAATGTATATCGTTCGTTCCTTTTTTTTATTTTTTATTCGTTTGTTTTACTACAGTTATTTTTTATTTTATGTTATGGTTTTTGTTAATAAAATGGTTTTTGTTGTTAAGTTCATTTCCACATTTGTCTATAAGTTGTTCCGTGGTAATAGTCCGGCGAAGATTTCGGATGTTCTCTTGGTAACCATAAATATCGGTTTTGCTCCTGTTGGTGACTGTGTGGGGTTTTGTTGTACTAAGTTTTGGCGCTAGTTGTACTCGTTTCTCAACTAGTTGACTGTACTGATGAAGGGCTTAAGTCAGAAACACATGTCTATAGGTGGCCAAATTTGAATGTGCTTTAATGGTCGTCCCGAAAAAAAAAAAAAATATATATATATATATATATATATATATATATATATATATATATATTTGGTAATAAAAACGAATTTATCTGATGTTTTACCTAGCTGTGAAGCAAATAATATTTTTATAGATATACAGAGGCAAGTATCTATAAAAATATTATTTGCTTCACCGCTAGCTAAACATCAGAAAATTCTACCGTTTTTATTACTAAAATAAAAATGATAACCGAAACACTCCAAACTCGATCAGTCTAATATCATTTGCAACACAACATATAAATTGCTTTTCCAAGGTGCGTACCATAAAATAAGTATTAAATGTTTGTTTTAAATATGTGTGTTGTAAACATTTTATTTTACCAAAAAGTAGCATGTGTAATATTATTAATGCAACAACTTTAAGTTTTTAAACCTTTGAATGTTTCTAGTATGTATATAACGTTTGCGTCTTTGTATATATTTTTCCTGTGTTTTTGGTTTTAACGAAAAAAACACTTTTTTAAAGATCCAGCAAACTAAAATAAAGTCTTGAGAAAGCTCAACACAATGAGCGAAACGTTGACTTGATATGAAAAATTGTGTTTTACTATTAACACTATTAACCTAGACCCAAGAAAATAAGGTTTCCAAATATAAATATAAGGTTAAATAAAAATTCCCGATTTATATATATATATATATATATATATATATATATATGTTATATATATGTTATAAAATATATATATATATATATATATATATATATATATATATATATATATATATATATATCGGCCAACATATATATATATATATATATATATATATATATATATATATATCTAATATATAAAGCTATTTTTGTATTGTCACGGTGTTTGTTACAATTTTTTCCTCCGTTGTAAACTACTTTTTTTTTTATTTTCTACCACACGATTTTCATAAAATTTTCTGTGCTTATTGGGTAGGTCTGAGAATCGGCCAACATCTATTTTTCACACCCCTAAAAATTAAGGGTGGTTCACCCCAAAAATTTTTTTTTTAATTTTTGGACAAAATTGTTTGTTTTTATTTTTTCACGATTCAGCATTAAAAAATACATACAACCCTAAATTTTCACCCTTCTACCATCAACCCCTATTTTTTAATAGCTATTTTTGTATTATTCACGTTATTTACAATTTTTTCGAGTCCCGTTGTAAACTACTTTTTTTTTTATTTTCTACCACATTTTTTTTATATTTCCTTAAAAATCGGGTATTACATATTTAGTTTCAGGTTTTTTTTTAAAGAAAATTATTTTTGTTCTTTTATGTTATTAAAAATATTTATTGATTTAGCTGGCGGTCCCGCATAAATAAATCATTTTGAATTGAATTTCCCGTACAGCAACGCAACCGCAACCCCACATACACGGGTTATACGCGCCTGCGCAAGTATCAAATCAACTCTACGGAGTACTCAGACAGGATGAAACCTGTATTGTTTTGTTTTTAATATAGTTTTTTTGTTTTAATTGTGTCTCGACTGATACGCCTCTCAAGTTAATTTACTTCAGTTCAGTTAATAATTAATAATAGACATTTATTTTGTGCCAACAACGCCCTTACTTTAAAGGTATGTAATTTATTATACTTTAACATTTTGTGGAAATAAAGTGATGGACAGTTGTTTTGCTAAATAAAATTTATCCAAATTATCTGTTTTAAACGTTAACTTTTGAAGGAGTTGAGTTACCAAATTGAAAGAGAGGGTTGAAATAAATATATTCTAACAGCGAAAAAAATGAGTAATATATTTTATGATAGTGTTAATTTCAATTTTAGGACTCACTTTGCAATTGAACAAAAAATTCAAGACATTTAATAAATTTATTTTATGAAGGGGTTTTATGATGTTGAAGTAGCTATTCCATCGACAGCGGTTTTTAGGGTTCCGTACCCAAAGGGTAAAAACGGGAACCCTATTACTAAGAGTCTGCTGTCCGTCCGTCCGTCTGTCACCAGGCTATATCTCATGAACCGTAATAGACGGACTGACCAAAAATATTGTACACTCCATTGCGCTGAGAGAATAATCTTTGTTTATTTTTTAAATGCCATAATAATTAGTAGTAGTGTCAAGCTATCAAAATCTGTAATTTAATATATTTGGTATTTTAATAAAGATTACTATATTAACTTAAATAAAGTATGCTTCAATTGTCTACAACGCTTCATTACTCTTTCAAATTCCCACACACTTATAGTGTCAGATACTTTTAAAAACATTTCCTATTGTGTATGGCAAAACAACGTTTGCCGGGTCAGCTAGTATATATATATATATATATATATATATATATATATATATATATATATATATATATATATATATACATATATAAATATTAAGTACTTTCTTGGGATTAGGGTGGTGGATTGAAACAAAAAAACTTTAATTGACGTTTCGCCATTTCAGGCTTTTTCAAAATATTTATTTCTGTACATCTAAAAATTAAATACAGAAAGTCTATATAGGCAAGTTAAAAAATAAGAACAATTATGTATAACGACACGCATTAAAATTATTAAAAACAATTAGTTAAAATAGTACAGTACATACCTTGAGAAAGATGTTATTTTGCCTTGCTTGGCAGTGCGGAGGTAAGTGATACACTGGTTAAAGAACTCTATTGTTTTTTTTGTGTATATTATTTAATTTTTTTGATTATATTTACATTGTGGACACTATTGGTGGATACGGGTTGTTTTACAAGTATTTGTGTGAGTCTGACAGTATACAGTATGTATTTATGATTGATGGAAATAGTCATATAGTAAAAATAGTATTGATATTGAATTGAATTAAATTAGACTGTCATATATTTGGCTGAGATTGTCAATGTCTTTCCGATCGTTTACTGTATGTTTTTCTTTTTTTATCTCGACCATTTCTTTGAATGTTAGTTTATGTTAATGTTGTTCTTTTGATAAGACCGTTGTACTCGAAAAATCAAATTCATGTTCCAAATCTCTTTCGTGTTTTTCTAGTGCTGTGGAAGCATTTTTTGTATATTTATGTTCATTTAGTCTATTTGATAGGTATTGTGTGGTCATGCCTATATTTTTTGGGGCAATTTAGGCAGGGGATGCTGTAAACTACGTTTGATTGTTTTTTAATTGGCGTTTGACTTTTTAGTGGTGTATATAAGGATTTAAGTGTATTGTTAGATTGGTGATATACGGTTATATCGTGTTTACCGAGAATGTGTTTAATCTTTTCAGAAAGGCCTTCAGTGTAAGAAGGTTGTAAGGCAAAGATATGTATGAAGTGGTTTTATTGTTGTCGCGATTATTTACAATATGTTTTGTGCCATTGTATAATTTATGGGTTCTTCGTTTTATAATTCGTTCGATGGCTTTTAATGGGAAATGATTTTTTAAGAGAATGTTTTTAATTTTATTTAAAATGTCAACTCGGCATATAGGTGATGTTAGTGTTAGTGCACGATCAACTAATCCTATCATCACGGAGTTTTTTTTGACATTTTGTGTGACTGGAATTATAATTAAGGTAGCGGGAGGACTAGATTTGTTTGGTATACCACTTAATTTTAATGCCATTTGTTTTGTGGTCTCTTGTTAATGTTAAATCATCATTTTCTATTTCGGAAGTAAACTGCAATTTTGGATGAAAATTGTTAAAGAGGTAGACAATTTCCGTTGTTTTATTTTTTGGTATTGCTAATACACGATTATCCACGTACCTTTTAGAAATAATATTGGTACAGTGGCTTTTTGTAACACTGTTTCTTCTAGATATTCTACTATTGGGCTGCGGTTGAAGAGATGGGTGAACCCATCACACATCCGTCAAGTTGTTGGTAGTAATTATCTTTGTATTGGAAATAGTTGTTTGAATGAATGAGGTCTATCCCTTCCATGAATTCTGTGCAAGTGAATGTTGTGTGATTCTTTATCTGATTCCATTTTTTTTTAATGATTTGTTAAGTTTAGTCTTAATGTTTGCATACAAGAATATTACGTCTAGGGAGATGAGTTGGAAATTATTTGGTATTTAATGGTGTCTATAAACTTTTTAAATTCAAACGAATTTTTAATGTAATAATCAGTTCTGCCTTTAATTTTTGATAAGCAATTTGATAAAAAGTTTGAAAGTTTGTAGAATGGTGACTGAATATAGGAAACAGTAGGCCTCATAGTAATGCCGGGTTTGTGAAGTTTAGTCAATCCATAGATATCAAAATAATCGCTTTCGGCCAAAAACAAAAAATACATATCGCTAGTATTTATTTAATTTCCACAAGTCACAACTGAAACATCATTGCTACTATAACGCAGTGAGTTGTTTTATAATAATAAATATCTTAACAAAAATCCAATAACTAAATTTACCGTAAGTAAAATTGACAAATTCGTGAAATTGGAAAGGCAAAAGATGCAGCACGTTCTGGCAGACTGGAAAGCACAATAATTGCTACCAAAACACTAGCAAGACCAAACAGAGTTAGTAGGTTGTGAAAAACAACCGAAACAATACAATACAAAAAAGAAAAACCTAATACACTAAACAATAAATTAATGAAACTAAGTACGGTGTTTAAAATGTTGCCCATTTACTTCCTGACAGTAGACCAAATACTATGGGAAAACATTTAATATATTAAAAAGAATGCCAGCCTCCTCGATTCGTCTACATTCGTTTTCTATTCGCTCCTTTAAATTCTCGAGGTCAGGGCTTAGTTTTATACACAATATTTTTAAGGTGTTCCCACAAAAAGTAGTCAAGGGACGTCAAGTTTGAAGACCGAGCTGGCTACTGTATTGTACCCCTTCGTCCAATCCATCTTCCAAAAAAACATTGTCTAAATATTCTCGAACATTCTGAGCAAAATACGGTGGAGCATCATCCTGCTGAAACCATATTTCATCATTTGGCGCACGATTAAATACAAAAATCGAGTTTAAATACTTAATACAGCAGGTAAAGTAAGTAACTGGGACAATTTCGGTTCTTAAAATATTTACATATCTCTCTTCACTTAATGTATCTTCTATGAAGAAGGGGCCAATTATTTTTGCACCCTTTATAACACACCAAACATTTATCTTTTGGGGAACTTGAATATGAAAATTTGGATTGGTATTGTAACGTTCCATCATGATTTCACAAAATTCTAAGAGCTTATCGTGATCTCAGAGAGTTTTTGCATCAAAGTTATTTGGTATCGATGAAACTTTTCGGTTTTTAGAAATCGGACTACGCACATGTGTGAGACGTCGTTTTCTCTTCCTAATGTTCTGGTAGAAAGGTGCGGATTTTCTTTTAAACTGATTAAAACATTCAGAGCCTTATCACGATCTGTTGCGCTTTTAGGTCTGCCAGAACATACAGCAAGTTTTACCTTTCCAGTTTCACGACATTTTTTGTTAATTTTTCTTAAGGTAGATTTAGTTATAGGATTTCGGGTAGGATGTTTCTCATTAAAAATGTTACATCTTGCAGGTTTCGCATTCTAACCCTATAACCCCGTATAATTAAAATTTCAATTCTTTGTGTTTTAGTTAAACGATCTATTTTTGTAAAACAACAAAACTGACATTGTCAAACATATCAGGTAACCTTTGTGTGCAGGTGTTTTAATAAAAGGTAGTACATTAAATGATGGATATTACACCCTTATTTTCGCGAAAACTGTTGACTTCATAAAAAGTGCTCTTAATAAAAAGTGTTGAGAATTATATACAGATTTTAAAAAAGTAATATAATATAGGGTGTTCCATTAAAAAAAAATTTTCCTTCTATAACAGAAAGATGGTAAATTCGGCAGCAATGCGGAACTCGTCATTGGATCCGGCATATTTTCATACTTAAGTATACATATTTTTATTAAATTCAGGTGAGCGGTAACTGAGATATTTCCTTTTATTATTACATGCTATATATTTTTCCATGTTTGCTTTCTTAATTATTATTACCTTGATGTACACTCCGTATTGACTATTAGAGTAATGTTCCTCCACTTAAAGAGGTGAGATAAGTAGTTTTTCTGTATTGTTATCTCCTTCTAGAGACTGAAAGGCAAATACACTTGTTTTATATTAAACTAACTAAAAAACTTGATATTGCTGATAATGCACATATATTTACCATCAAATCTAAACACTACAAAAAATTAATATGTTTTTATCCTAAATTCTACATAACCTAAATTTTGTTGTGTTTTATTATGAGAGTAGACAATGCTTTGGTTTTGCTAAATAAACTGTTGCTTCTTATTAAAATATGTCTTAACTGTATGTCCGCCTTAGAAAAATTCGTTGATTTCAATTTTACTATTTAAATTGTATTAGGCTGAAATTTTTTTCATTCACTAGTTAGCACTATCTTTTTTCATATCAGCAAAATTAAATGAAAAACGCATTCAGGTAAGATTAGAAATCGCTAAATCAATACACGGATATTAAATAAAAACCACTTTACGATTTTTTGATTAATAATAAAACCAATTTTATTTTATTTTGCACCCAAACTTTTTGCTATTTAAGTAATAACATACAATAATAATTACAAAAAAAAAAAATCTTCACCGCTTACAACCTGTGACTGTGAAATGTGTACTGACTAATAAACTAACAAGAGAAAAACATATTCGTTATTTTGTGTAAAACTTTCTTATAAACTCTAATTTTTATTTTCATCAATACCAACTTGTTCCTACAAAATCTGAGTTCATCAACATTGAGATTAAAACAAGCCAATTTGTAGTTAAGTTTATCATTTACTTAATTAAGTAGCTGTTTTCTGATTTCAGTATGGAAAGGTCAAGCGTGGTCCTTTTTCTCAGGCTATACTCGTAGTTTTCAATACTAAAATCAAAACATAGTTACTTACGTAATTTTAAGTAAATGCTAATCCTAATATAATTCGGGAGCTGACCAGTGTTTTATGCAAAATTTGCTCGAACTTGATTGATCTTTTTTTAGCTATTTTTGTACTGTAAAATCAGAAAATGAACACCTGCTAATGCAGCCTCCCTAACAATGTGAATGATAAAATTGTTGCTTAATATTAAAACTTTTTGTATTATTAAAACAGACATCGCAAAATAATTAACCCTCCAAGTTAATAATACAATTAATTTACTTAAACGTTTTCGTTTTGGAAAAATATGCCGATATTTTGAAAATTCTTAAGGAGAGTAATTTCCAAGGAAAAGATGGACAAATTTTCCATGCACAGTTTGTCATTCTAGTATTCTTTTTCCCTGTAGCAATATTTTTGGGTTATGCACTTAACCTAAATACATTGTTGGTTTTAATGTATATATTAAGTTTAGAAGGATTTTCAACAAATAATTGGCTTATATCCTAAAAATTTTGTTTGGCGCGAACATCACTTGCCCTATATCTACATAGTAATGCTTTTAGCCTATATCCGTCAATTAAATTATATCAAAAAGGCCATATCCATCGATAAACTTTTCTTCCGTTTAATACATTGGTTATATATAGATTAAATAATTGCCATAAAGTCTCGACAAATTTACTGAATTGCAATTTAGCCTATATCCACAACAACATAATACAGTTGACCTATTTAACCTAGAAATACACTATTTCATTAACCCTTGCAAGGTCGTTATACAGATGCTCTATATCCAATCCGCCAATTAAAAAGCAGCATTTTTACCAAAACGTGCGTGTTTAAATAAAGTAGTGTATAGAGTTTCAGTCCCCAAAATGAAAATATTAGAAGTGAACATGAACCTCATTAAAAAAAAGAATTGGAAAGAACATCAACTTGATAGAGAAAATAAAGCAGATCAAGTAGCCGTCATTACTTTTGACTTGGAAAATGTCTTTGCCCTTCCTAAAATAAATGTATTTAATGCTTTTTACAAAAAAAAATTAAATTGTTTTAGCCTAACTGGATATTGCTGCGGTAATGATATTACATACTGCAGCATTTGGCTTGAGCAGGAAATCATTTGACCAGTGTAGATAGCTGCGTGCCACAGAATAAAACAGCATAATGTCTAAAGCACTTAAATTTTTATTGCAAAGTGGAGAATCAAATAATCTTGAAACCACTGAACAAAAGTTTAGCGAGCTCGGACATGGCAACCTTCAAGAAATTGGTGCCGTCCATAGCGTAATTGGAAGGGATTTACGCCAAAAAGAGATAAGGAGCCCAGGTAGTCTGATAAAATTAATGGGACAATTACCTAATAGTTCTAAAACAAAACTTAAAGTTTTACAAATGAACTTGGATAACTTTCGGGACTACCAAAAAATTGCCAAGTTTAGTATTACGCATATGATGCCGTTCCTTACACTAAACGGAAACAAGTATTTTATGAAAAAAATAAACCAAACATCATTTCTTTTCGAAACTGGTTTGAAGAAGCATTTCAAGATGAAGATATTTGTCAGTTTCGGGCAAACTGGCAGGAAAAAGATAAGACATTATGTTTTCCTAGAACCTGTCGGCTCCCAGAAATTAATTCAGGCTTAAGAAAGGATAAAAAAAGCATATTACAGCCAAGCTCAAATATATGTAAGCTGTACACCTAGAATATTTTAAACACCTACTAGAAAATACAAAACAATTAAAGATAAATATAAAAAACTTGATACCTCAGAAAAGAAAAAAGAATAAAACGTTTACATCAGAAGAATTTGTACCTATCCAGCCAACGATTGGAAACAATATCAATTAAAATGAAGACACTGAAGCAAAACTAACAGCTTCAAAACATTCTGGGTCAAATCTAAGGTCGAAATCAAGCGTGAAGCTAAAAACGAAAGAAGAAAATATTAAAAATTCCAAACCAAATCTAAACTCAACGTCAGGCATGAAACCAAAACGAAAAAAAAAACTAAAAAAGCTAAGTTTCAATTTTTTTTGTTTAGTTATTTTGGTAGTAGAATTAATGTGTAGTTTAGTTACTAGACATATTGTTAATACGTTATTATTTTTACCCATGTTTGCATTTTACCAGTTTTTTTTTATTTAAATATGCGTTGATTTAGTTTAACAAAATGTTTAAACATCTAAGCAATATTTGTATTGAGAAAATCTGATTGATGGTCCTATATCCTAATCTTAAAGAAATAAGTACTCATGTTTACATTGAACTACATCCATTAAAATATTACTTTTGACCTATAACCAACGCCAACTTTCCTATTAGTACAAAATTAAACCTTGACTTATACAGGGTGTCCCACGGAAAAGTAACACAGTTCGCGACTTAATAGCCCGAAAACGAAAAATGATATCGAAATGCGGTTTTTACTGCATGGGTTAGATTTGCCCCGAGTTTTTTCTTGTCAATGTTGCCAAATTTTCCCATTTATCCTAGGATCGCGGAGAAACACCTATTTTTGGGACTAAATTACTGTTTTATTTTAAATAGGACACCCTATATATTTTTATGGTCTTTGATAGCCTAACACTTCTTCTTTTCAAAAATACATAGTTTGGGGATATGTATTTTAAGTTCTTAGATTTTAAAAGTAACTTTCTAAACTGTTGCTTTGAACCTAATTTCAAATTTCTTTATTGCTTCGAATACAATTTAGTAAAATAACAAAAGGTAAAAAGTTTTATTTTCGTGAAGATAAATGAAAACCTTAACAATTATTGTATGTGACCTACACTAACTTCCACACACTTAGTCAATCTATAGAGAAAAATTTCCATATGAGTTTTGAAACATTTCCTGTAGAATTAATTCTATATCACTTCTTATGTTAATTTTAAGTTCTTCCAAATTTCGTGTTAGAAGATTGTAGCACGCTTCCTTTACATAACCCCACAGAAAAAAGTCTGTGATCGTTAGATCTGGGGAATACGGAGCTCACGGTATAGGACCTCCCTTGTTTATCCACCTGTTTGGAAAAACTCGATCCAATGAGTTTCTCGCGGTGTTTGAGTAATGTGCTGGGGCGCCATCTTGTCGGAAATATATATAATTAATTATCCCTTTTTCTTCAAGTTGCGGATAAAAGAAAAGTTCTAACATATCGGTGTAGTTAGCTCCAAAGACGGTATTCTCCATAAAGATAAAAGGACTGTACACCTTGGTGGACGACACCGCACACCAAACATTTGCTTTTGGCGAATCCCTTTCAAATTCGACAAATTCTCGCGGATTTTCCTCTCCCCATATGCGGCAATTATGTTTATTGACCTTTCCGTTTAAATGAAATGTTGCTTCGTCTGACATTATTTGGGCATTAGGAAATTGTCTCGTTAAATCTAGAATTGTTTCACATGTGTATTATCTTTGTTGGTAAGCGTGGGGTATAATTCGTTGAAATGTTTGAGTTTTGAATGCCTTAAATTTAATTATTTTAAAAGTCGCTCTACCTTACTGTTTGGCATTATGAATGTGCTGACCATTTTCCGAACAGATATTTAAAAATTATTATTGCTTAAAATTTCCTTTACAGCTAACACTTCGCTCAGTAGCACGTTTGTTCGATTGTCACGTTGCTTGATTCTCTCCAAATGGCCTGTATCTCTAAACCGTTGCACCCGTAATAAAATCGACTTTCTGGATGAGGGATTTTTTTGGTGTACTGTACTAAATCTGCGTCTGGATATTGTTATTGATTTCGTTTCTGCATATGTGACTACTAAAAATGCTTTTTCAATTTGATTAAACATTTTAAAAATTGAAGAATTTAAAAATCTGACAGCTGCATTTGACAACAAACTTTTCTTTAATGGTCGACAAAACGACGTCTATATACTTTTGTCCCGAAACACACTTGATAGTTATGGTGTCGCATAACTACGAAGCAATGGATGACATCGAAAAGTATAGCGACTTTTAAAGATTATTAAATCTAAGCCATATAAAAATTCAAGCATTTCAACGAATTATCCCCACGCTTATGAACAAAGATACACATGTGAAACAATTCTAGATTTAACGAGACAATTTCCTAATACGTAATTAATAATGCCAGACGCAGCGACAGTTCATGTAAACAGAAAGGTTAATTATTATGCAAGAGTTTACAAAGTTAATTTTAAAATCTTAGAACTTAAAATAAATATCCGAAAACTATGTACTTTTGAAAAGAAGAAGTCTCAGGCTATCCAAGATTATAAAAATATATTAGGTGTTCCATTTAAAACAAAACAGTAATTTAATTAAAAAAAATAAGTATTTCTCCGCGATCCTAGGATAAATGGGAAAATTTGGCAACACTGACAAGAAAAAACTCGGGGCAAATCTAAGCCATTCGGTGAAAACCGCATTTCGATATCATTTTTTGTTTTCTTTCTTTTGTAGGACATATACAAATTACATTTTGATAATTATTGTTTTGTGTTTTAAAAGAATTAATATGCTTTGTTATTTTTTGGATTCTATTAACCTATTTCAATATTATAGAAATTAGAACCATGACAGTAATCTATATAACTAAAACACTAAGCCAAATCCGCAAGTTCGTGAGAGAGTTGTCCTTTTATTTTTATTTATATAATTTTTTTTTAAATGATGAAATGTAAATGTAAAAGTTTACAGGGTTTTTTAAAAAGTGGCCACTGATTAATCACGATAGTGATAAAAAGCTGAATTTTGGCACAGGTTGATTATAAGATGAATAGGTTCAATAAGAAGGGGTTTTTCAAAATTCGAATTTCAAGGAGGAGAAACTGCCCCATAAATATTACAATATTTTTAATTTTGAAAAACGGTTGGTTTTTCGGAAAAACGCTTAAACAGGTATATTTTATCTTATTTTTAAAAATTTATACAGTGTTTTCTAAAAAATCGGAAATAATTTGTAAACAAAAATCTTCCAATCCTTTGTTGACAAAAATTGAAAGAAAATGCAACAAAAAACGTGGTTTATATAAAGATATTCAAATAAGGCGATTTAAGTACCTTTTTATATCCCTTTCGTTATCGCCATACGCCAACAAAGTCACGGGTACTCGCTAGTAAAATATTAAAGAGGAGCAAAACGTAGTTTACTCAAAACTTGATTTTGGTATATAGCACAAAAGAATACTAGTATGACGAGTTATTGATATATTCACTATATTAATTTACTGCTCCCCTAATCCATTTTCTATAAAAAGATCTGTTGTCATTTTTGCATCTGTCATTAAAGTTGGGAAAATTGCACGTGTCCCCTTTCCTCCACAGGTCTGATGAAAACTTTTTTTGCTGGTCATAAGGGTAAACAATGCGGAAAAATTCAGCTTTGAGCGTGTCAGACATTTACTATTTAAATGTTTGCTATTTATGCTAAATGAATACCTCGCAATTAAGCTGGCAGGTGGTAAATTTTAAATACTTTGTCAATTATTAATATAAAGGGTTTCATCTATGAACAATTAGAACTTTAAGACCGTCTTTTTTTACTAAATGGCTGCTGTTCAGCGTTGACCCGATACAGTAAAGGTAGGTGTTCATTTTTGAATTTGCAGCACAAAGTTAGTTAATAGTTAAAAAACAGTAAACCAGCTTTAAGCGAATCTATCAGCAAAAAATGACGTCAGTTCCTAGGCTTATACCTTTAGATATTGTTTACGTTAACCTCCAAATGGAAGAAATAAGTTATTCCATTTATATTTATAATATTTATAAGGAGTATGTGTTAAGCTTGTTTGCTGAAGTATACATTCCACAATCGGTTGTAAGCAGTCGAGTTTTTTCTATTTTTGTAATTATTAATTTATAACAATATTTTTACTAAAAACAAATAATATTTAAAATATACAGTTTTGGAAATTAAAAACATTGCCTCTATTAACTAACATCCCTGAAAACCCAATCTACTCTCAAAATTAGGACCTAAGTTTAGTAGGACATACAATTTCATATTTGTATCTTATATTTAAAGCCATACAGAAAAAATAAGTTGTTATGTGTTCGAGGCCATAGTGGTGTCGAAGGTAATGAGAAGGCTGATGAGCTTGCTAGAATAAGCTCTTCTGAGACCTTTATTAGACCAAAAGCTACCCTTGGAATATCTACGTGTACAGTACGACGCTGGTAAACAAAGGGGTTATGAATAGTAACAAGGTTCACTGGCAATATAGACAGGGACTTAGACACAGTGAAACCTTTATTAAGGATTCTGATGAATCAGTTAAGCACAGTAACAAGCATCCTTAGAGAACACATGACTGTCAAAGACCACCTGAATAAGTTAGGGGTAAAGGCTTTTAGGAAAAATGAGACAGACATATTATGTGCTATTATGAGGCAGTGGATCGCAAAAGGCTTTTGTCCCTCGGGAAAGCAAAGGTCGACCCAGAGGAAATTCTGAACTTTCCTCTTCTGGATCTGAGCAAATTTAAGTTTTAAGCTGGAAAGGTTAACTTTCCAGCTTAAAACTTAAATTTGCGTGTGTGGAGGGGTTGTTTGTAAGTGTGGAGGGGTTGGATATGAGTGCGGAGCATTAGCGCAGACTCTGCCACACTCGCATAATAAGTTCAGTAAGGCTTCAATGTCAGGGGGGGGGGGCGGGTTGTACGGTATTCTGCGGGAATCCGATAGTACCAGCTGGCGCCCGGCCAATGCTGTCCGCAAAAAGATTTCCCACCTTCAGCGAGAAAAAAAGCCAAACAAAATCAAGTGATAGCTGTAGTGTGACAAGTCGATTTGGTCACCGACAGAAACTTCATTAATCCGGACAACGAGACAGATGTTTAGCTAAATAGAAGATTTGAGGGTTTCTTCCCGCGAATTCTAGAGGACTTAAATATCATATATAATAACCAAACCAAAAAAAACAACCACGATTTCTTAGTTGAATCAAAGTTGTGAAAGTATTCTTTTTATGGAAGATTTTTTTCATACCTCATAAAAATAAGAAAATGGTAAAATCACCTTTATGTGGATTATTTGATAAAAACTGTATACAAATTCTATAAACTGTGATTAATTTATTTTTTTATTATTACCAATCAACTATATGGATTTATAAAATGTGCAAGCTATGTGTAGAGAAATTCTGAAGTTACCGAATCTACCGATATTTATTTGATATTAATTAATTATTATTATTAATTTTTATCTTATTATTATTGGTATTGTAATAATTATAATTATTTATGTTTCATAACTTTATTTACATAATCTATGAAAAAATAATTGTCTAATTTATTATTTTTCTCCATAAAAAGAAGGAAATAAGTTTTTATTGATTTTTGTCTGAATTTCAAATCAAGTGTTTAAACGATTTTGTTGGACTTAACTCTTAAACATTTTATTAATCGGCAATTTTGTTTCGCCAATGACGGCACGTCAAAATTTTACCAGTTTATTGCTATATTACTCTTAATTTTTACGCAAAATTCGAGATTCATTTAACAATAATTATTTTGTAACATTTTAATACCTTTTTCATTCCCATATGAGCATATGACGCTTGAGTTTGACCAAAATTTGAAGTCAACCGGATAAGTATGTTTTGAACAATTCCGCGCTCAGAAAGAATGACAGGCTGATCGGCGGAAATAGGAGAACATGTTTCACGAGATCTAGGGACCTTAAAACACAAAGATCTGCGAAAATCTTCTTTGCGATATAATATTAGGTATTTTATAAAAAAAATTAAAACAAATGACATATATATTTCTAAAATCTAGAGTTATCACTTTTGCTCGAAGGGTGATATTAGTATTTAAACTACATGTTTTTGTTATTAAGTGAGAGACTGATTTTCTTTTAATTTACAATCAAACATTACATTTTTTAATTACAGTCTGAGCATTAATATTATCTGTTTAATATGGTACATTACTAAATTTTTATTATTATTATTTTTCATGCTTATCACTAAATATATCCGTAAACTTATCTCGAAGTATACAATGTCAAGAAATTTTAGGAGGCATTTAAATACAATCGATCTTTGTTTCATTCAAAATATCTTCATAATTGTAATATACACTTGGTTTACTAAATATTATATTTAACAATTCTTTTTACTATAAATCTCATATAAAGATTATTTAAATATATTAGTATCTATTTATTATGGTACATTATTAAATTTGTATTATTATTGTATTATTAGTTATAAATTAAAACAAAAACTATTATTACGTTATTTTAATATATTTTTACACGCTTATCTCTAAATGTCCGTAAATTTATCTCGTAGTATTTGATACAATGTCAAGAAATTTTAGGAGGCATTCAAATACAATCGATCTAAGTTACATTCAAAAGATCTTCATAATTGTAATATACACTTGGTTTACTAAATATTATATTCAACAACTCTTTTTACTATAAAACTCATATAAAGATTCTTTAAATATATTAGTATCTGTTTATTATGGTACATTATTAAATTTGTATTATTATTAGTTATAAATTAAAACAAAAATTATTATTACGTTATTTTCGTAAATTTTTACATGCTTATCACTAAATATCCGTAAACTTATCTCGTAGTATTTGATACAATGTCAAAAAATTTTAGGAGGCATTTAAATACAATCGATCTTATATTAATCCAAAAGATCTTCATAATTGTAATATACACTTGGTTTACTAAATATTATATTTAACAATACTTTTTACTATAAAAATCATATAATGATTCTTTAAATATACTATTATTTGTTTATTATGGTACATTACTGCTTAGATATAAATTAAAACAAAATTTATTACATTTTTACATGCTTATTACTAAATATCCGTAAACTTATCTCCTAGTATATGATACAATATCAAGAAATTTTAGGAGGCATTTAAATGCAATCGATCTTAATGTTGGTTATTTTCCAAACTACTTTCATAATTCTAATATACACTTGATCTACTAAATATTATATTTACCAATACTTTTTACAATAAAACTCATATAAAGATTATTTAAATAGGTATCTTTAAAATTAGTACTCCTATTTGGCACACCTGCATCACGTGTAAATGGTAAAAATGTCAAAATGGAAAATAATATTTTTATTTACATTATATATTAGTGTATACCTACTTAGTTGGGCCTCAGAAAAGTCTGTTTATTTATATACAAAACGAAAAAAAAAAACATTGTCCGTACAGTAATGTCAAATGCAGAAGTGACTTTTTCACTTATTTTACAGGGTCAGATCGCAAGATGTGTATCAATTCTTAAGTCCTCTTTTCGTGATTATAGTCATTTTTCCAACATTCGAATTAGTTTTAGCAAGAGTACCACTTATTAGTTTATTATACCATACCATGGTTCAGTATATTACTGCGTACTAAAAGGTGCTAAATTATAATTATTGTTTCCGTGGTAAGTAAAAACTAAAAAATTAATCGAGCAAAATATAAATGAAGATTTTCATGTAAAACATTGCTCTGTGATTATTAAATGATGTAAAAAGTTAAGAGAACATGGAAATGTAATGTATCGGAAGAAAACTAGAATGACAAAAAAATAGCTTAGTGCCAAAGCACGTTTATTGCGATATCGTCTCGTAAGAACAGATTGTATACCTCCCGTAGAATTACCGTTGCTTTAAATACTGCCAATCGAGTTATAGTCTTAAACACCACAATTGAATAGCTTCACGATTTAAGGTAAGTAAAAGTATCGCCTGAACTGTCTAGTTTTTCCTTTTATAATATTAAATTATGGTATCACGTCAAGGGCTATTCATGTAATACTATTTCCTTTTAGTGCAAGACATTGGGCAAAATATACTCTGCTGACGCCAAGACACCAAACTCTTTGATAAAGAAGAGCAAAGGCTTATTCAGTAGAAGGAGAATGGCTCAAAAAGTTCGTTCCAAACTTAACCTGTCTCATTCAGATATGCAAATATTAGTAGTGAGGAGCCCGAATGAAAGATACAGTAAAACAATTGTTTATGAAATTTTAGAAGCAACCAGAATTGACAAAATGGTAAGACCGCCAAAATCTTTGAGTTATAACCACATAGAGCATTATTAGTCGCGCTTCAAATTAGTGTTAAGGTAAAGACGTGAAGGTTTTTTTTATCTCTTGATCATTTGACGAGAAAATTAGATAAGAATGAGAGCAATTGCGTTAACAATTCATCAATAATCTTAACAGCACGCTTTCGTAGTTACGAATTTTGGAAACATGTACCATAATCACCAAAAAATAACCTCAGAATTGAGTCACAACTTGCTCATTCAATGTCAATTCCTTAAAAATTACATCTTGCGATAAGGTATTTATACACCAGAAATCTATAGAACGTCTCGAGACAAGCATTCAACAATTAGACTCGTCCTATAAAATATGTAGATAAGTCATTCCAGTCAATTTGTTAATTTGTAATAATTGACTAATTACATCAAATACCATATTCAGTTTTGCCAAGACGTAATTAGCAGCATACGCAAATAGTTATGAACGGCATAAGAAAACAATACTTACAAAAATAACATCAGAACTTAACTGGTTTGAAGTTACCGCCAACGTCATCCTTTCAAAAGAATATAATCGTATTGATAAGTTCAGAACTCAAGATTTTTGGGATTAGATTGTAGAGAATTAGTTTCAGACATTGGGTCTTCGATTCGAGGTAACTTCAGGGATCTCTTTTCAATGTACTCAGAACTCACTGTTCTGACGCCGAAAAAGGATTCCAGATTGATATGGTCCAATCCAATTAAACTACGACTTCTTAGATCAAAAATTAAAGTTTTCGCAGTTTTTCAGGTCTCATCAGAACAAAAAAATCGTTTAAGAAATTAAATTAGAACTGGAATAAAGAAAAAAATCAATATAATAATAAAAGTATTAAAATTACCTAGTGGAAAATACAAATGACAACTAGGTTATAATTTTAATAAATAACTTGTATCACTACTAGTTGAAGGGTGACATTAGCATTCAAACTACAACGTTTAATATATTAAATAGCAAACCTAATTTTTTAATTTACAAACGAGTTTTACATTGCCTAACTACAGTCTACATAATTAGGTATTTAATATAATATATTATTCAATTTTTAATATGTATATACTATACTCCGGGAAAGAATTAGTTAGATTACGGTAAAGTAAATATTAAGTTTTAAACTTTATTACATAAATACTCCTTATTAACAGCCATTAACACACCACTAAATATCCGTAAACGGGCATTTAAATGCAGCCGATCTTAGATGAGTACAGTTGAGATCTTCATAATTATAATAAATATTTGATTTACTAAATAGTATATTTAACATTCCTTTTTTACAATGAAGCTCATTCAAAGTTTACTTAAATAACTTTAAAATGAGTACTCCTATTTGGCACACCTTCGTCACGTGTAAATGTTAAAAATAACGTGAAATTGTAAAATAATAATTTTATTTACATTGCATGGATTTTAATGTATACTTAGTTGTGCCCCAGGACTGCCTTTGGTTGTGTACATACGAAAAGACAGAAAAAAACAGTGCGCATTAAAACTGTTTTTGCTGACAACATAAAACTTTATAATTTACAAGATATTCGGTTGAGACAAAACACAGGACAATAATAGAACATTTAAATACTGTTTTTAATGCAATGAAATGTTTAACAGTCATTCCCAAGCGCATAGTTAGGTCAAAAATGTGTATTACTTGCTGCCTTCAAAACACTAATCCTAAGACACACCAACACAATTACTTTTTTTATCACAGATACTTACTAAAATTACACATTACAGGTTATATTAGCATGGATTTTTATTGTAGTAATGACTATAATACTATAATATATATACATTCAAAATCTTAGTACTGAGACTATAAGACTATTCTAAGTTAAAAAGTATTATCTTAAATATATTTATTTTTTGTAGTGCAAAGAAAATGTGAATGAAATACAAAAAGAGTAACCCGAGTTTATCATGAACAATTTAAAAAAATGAAATATCTCGAAAGCCAATCCTTTTCAGAACTACGTTTACTTATTATTTAGGTATTTATAATGCATTTTTTTGCATATGGTTTAGGATTCTAATAAAATGGTCGTCAATCGAGGATATCGAGGCGGTGTTGAGTTCTTGGAAGACTTAAATATTAATAGTAAGATTACATAATTTTTGCTTCGCGATCAACATCATTTCATTATGGAAGAAATCAAGAGTCTACAATTCATTATTAAACTGAAATAAATTTATACTGCAAATGTAAAAGTTCGTTGGAACTTGTACATATTCAAAGCCACCAGTATTATAACCATTGTTGATCCTGCCAAATATTCTAACCTGACGGCGCGGCGTTCCTGACTGGACGTCAAATCTGACGTCGCTATTAGGTACCGTCTATATTAGTAAATTTATAAATAATAAATTTATATGCCCATATAAGCCAAATTTTGAATAGAAGTATTTTATCAGTTTATTTTTAAACTGTGAAATATATTTTTAGAAATATTTACAATCAACAGCTTATCAGTGGTACATTGGCGCAGTTGGTTAGAGCAATGGACTAGTGATCCAGAGGTGCGGGTTCGATCCCCGCTCGTACCATAACTTTTGCTGTTGACTGTAAATATTTCAAAACACATATTTCATAGTTTAAAAACAAACTGATAAAATACTTCTATTCAAAATTTGGCTTATACGGGCATAACGTAAAATTATAAATTTACTAATATGGACGGTACCTAATAGCGACGTCAGATTTGACGTCCAGTCACGAACGCCGCGCCATAAGGTTAGAATATTTGGCAGGATCAACAATGGTTATGATACTGGTGGATTTGAATATGTACAAGTTCTAACGAATTGCTTATCAGTGATACGATAGCGCAATTGGTTAGAGCAATGGACTAGTGATCCAGAGGTGCGGGTTCGATCCCCGCTCGTACCATAACTTTTGCTGTTAATTGTAAATATTTCTAAAAATATATTTCACAGTTTAAAAACAAACTGATAAAATACTTCTATTCGATTCGTTATGTCATATATTACCTAAAAAAGACATGGCAGACGAAAAAATCGCAATGCATTTTCGGGCAGACGCTGTCAAAGTGACAGGTTGAGATTAGGTAAACGATAATTATCAACTAGAAATTTAACACTGTGATCGTGAATATGTGTAAACAATTTGGCTTAAGCAGACATTTTCTACACCCGCCTAAGAAGACTCGCGTCACTATGAAAACGAAACCAACAACGACCCAAACAAAAAGTAATAAAGCAGCATTTTTGACGGCTGTATTTCTGAAAAATTCATTATACTATTTAAACATATTTTTTATTTATTCAATGTGGTTCGTAACTCGATAGTGCTCATTTTATCTATCGTCCAAGTAGTCGCGAAGTACGTACTGTAAATATTATATATTTGCGGTTTTTAAACATTGTAAGTGTTTAATCAATCCGCTGAAATGGTAAGTTTTGATATAATTCTAATTTTATTTTTAGATAGGTACCATCGTACGAAAAAAAAATTGGGACAGCAAAATCTAGTTTAATCTTCCGGATTATTAGCGTGTCTTGAAGTTATCAGTTTGTTTATGTATTTAACATTTTGCATTCCCATCTACTAGACTAATCTATCCTCGATAGATTTTGCATACTCTAGTCTAATAGCTACCCAGCAACGAGAATTTTTTGTCCCAGTTTTTTTTTGGCACAACCTACTTATTTTAAAAGTTAGGTACTTTCCCATCCGTTTTAAAACAAGATGGCATAGGTCGGTGTAATTAAAAAAAAAATAAGTAGATCTTTAAGCATCTATAATTTTTTTATTAGATAACTATTTTTCTTAATAAATTTAAGGCAATTTTTATTTTTTAGGTACTATTTCATTCGGATTGCAATTTACTTGAATGTGAAACAAATAAAATATTTATTTGTACACAAACCTTAAAAAAATAGGTACGATGATTAAAATAATATTTTCTCTATTACTATCTACAAAATTTTTACATAAAATTTATAATGATATTCTAGCTTCTTTGCTGATGCTTATTTCTAGTAAAAATGCTGCTGTATCTTCCGGAGGCAATAACTGATTTTAATATTAGTTACTGTTAGACGAACTATTGTCAAATATAATCTTAAAGGCATAATCTTGTATAAAAATATTATACGATCATGTTTTGCTGGTAAAAGTTGGAAACACTGATTTTATCGCAAAAAAAGTATCACCAAATATGTCGCATCTTATATAGTAAAAAGCTATAAAAAAATGCAACAAAAGTAGGATTAAAAAACCATCGAACTATACAAAAATGCGAATCATCTATAAAAAAAGTTTTGAACGTGTAAAAAAATATATTTCAGAAAAAAATATTGAAAATAACATACTATAAATATGTATATATAATTAACTGTGAAACAAAATTTTTGATAAACGAATGCAGAAAATTTCTGTTTAAGCCAAATTGTTTACACATATTCACAATCTTACCAACAATGTTAAATTTTTCGTTGGTAATTATCACTTACTCAATCTCAACCCGTCGCTTTAACAGCATCTGCCCAAAAATTTATTGCGATTTTTTCGTGTGCCATACTTTTTTAGGTAAGAAAATGTTGCCATTTTTATTAAACGTTTCGTAAACCCCCTCAGTTGGAATCTACAGCGATTTGGTTCTACATGTAAATAATACTAGGGGTTTCCGCTCTTGGAACAGTATTCTTTCAGTAATTTAATTAGAAATAGCATTTAGACCATTTTGTATTATTTGAGTATTTAAAATAAGGTTTTTCTTATTTTAATTCTTTCTTATAGTAATTTTGCTAGGAATTAAAAATCTTGTAATTAAATTTGCACTCCTCTTCTTCAATGTTATAAATTTTAACAGTTTAACATACAAAAATGGTCCATTTAGGTTTTGCGTCTTTCGAGACATGCAATAAATCAAAATTTGAAAGAAATCAAACGATTGCCAAGATTTAACTAATCGGGTACTCTGTTCTTTAAGGGAGATATTGTAACAAATGTATTCTTTATTAAATACGTACGGAAAAAGACAAAAGTTATAAATAAATAATAGCACTATTAGCTATAAACAAAGAAATATATGCTTTCTTCTGTCTATCTAAATTTTGGTTTAGAAGATTACAACACGTAAGGGATCTACACGATTAAAATATAAATACATATTTAGAATTCTGCTACGTTTTTAGTAAATGCGACATATTTTTATTATTGAAAATAAAAACAGCATAATTTAAAAACGCGCTTTGTTACAAAGTCATGATGCCACCTTATAATATAGAGATCCCATTTTCCTGATCTCTACTAGGTCACAACAGACGATATATCCTATTATATTACAGTTTAGATAAATCAATTATACTATGAATAAAAGTTAATAAATAGAGTAATTTCGGGTAATATGGAATAGTATGGCTAATATGGAATAGCTCTTTAATTTCTTGTAGGTGGCTACATCTACATTTTTAAGGCCACACTAATTTCAATATAACCCTAAACGAAAAATAACGTCAACAGGTTTCAACAGTTGCCGTTCTGGTGCATGCAAAACGCCATACTTTATTAATCGTTTATGCAAAATTTTGTAGAATAGATCTTCAAGTTTCTGCAGTGCTGTTAATTTTTCAAAATTATTGTTTATTCTGTCAGGTAAGTCTATCCTAATGTTAAAGCTAATTTTTGATAGGGTTGTGAGAAAATTATTTTTCAAAACAAATGGTTAGCGTGTATTTTTTTTTGTAACAGGTGTTTCGGGTATTATGGAATATTCCATATTATCCTCATATTGGGGTATCCCATATTACCCGATGGTTTTAGTTAAAGTTCTAAAGTGTAATTTTTTTTTGTAGGCACTATGTCTGCAAAAAAAAGAAAACAATGGGATTCTGACAATATGCAAAAAGCCATAGAAGCGGTTAAGAGCAACAGTTTAGGCTATTTGTCTGCTGCAAAACGTTATAATGTCCCTCGTGCTACACTTCACCGTTTGTGTAAGAAGGAGGGTTCTCCTGACACAGTTTGTAAAACTACTTTGGGCAGGAAACCAGTATTGCCACCGGAATTGGAAAGAGAACTTGTAGAATATTTGTTGCTTATGGATCAGAAGTATTTTGGTTTAACTCGAAACGATTTAAGAACTATGGCTTTTCAGCTGGCTCGCCGTAACAATCTGGCACATCCGTTTTCATTATTACGCGAGTCCGCCGGAAAAGATTGGCTATACTCTTTTATGAAAAGACATAAAAATAAATTAAGTTTTCGAAAACCAACTGGAACTTCTTTGAATAGAGCTCTTGGTTTCAACAAGGAAAGTGTCAACGAGTTTTTTGACCTTCTTGAGCAAGTTATGGAAGAAAATAATTTTCCCGCTGATAGAATTTACAACGTTGATGAAACGGGACTATGCATTGTACAATCAAAATGTCCCGTGGTTATTTCAAAGAAGGGCAAACGACAAGTGGGTGCACTAACATCGGCTGAGCGAGGCTCTTTAGTGACAGCAGTTTTATGTATGAATGCTGCAGGTGGGTTCGTGCCACCCATGATTATTTTCCCTCGTAAAAATGCAAGTGAGCAGCTGAAGAAGGGAGCTCCTCCAGGAACGCTATTTGCCTTTCACCCTTCAGGATGGATACAAACCGACTTATTTACTAAGTGGTTCCAACATTTCTTGGAAAAAGTAAAACCCAGCGAAGGTAATCCAGTTCTTCTTATATTAGATGGCCATCACACTCATACGAGAAATTTGGATGTGGTTATAAAAGCTCGAGAGAGTTTTATAACGATTTTATGCTTGCCACCGCATACTTCCCACAAAATGCAGCCACTCGATAAAACCGTTATGGGTGCCCTAAAAACGTTTTACAATGAGGAAATCAGAATCTTTATGCGTGACCATAATAGAGCCGTGACACATTATGATATGAGCGAGCTATTTGGAAGGGCCTTTTTAAAAATCCAGACTGCAGAAAGATCAATAAAAGGATTTAGCACAACTGGGATATATCCGATTCGCCGGGATATTTTTTCTGACGAAGAATTTCTTCACGAAGCCCAAAAACACCATGGCGCACATCATGTAACAGGAGATTCGTCTGTAAACGAGGGACCAGACTTCGATTTACAACCAAGTATTCTTCCCAAGGATATCGAGCCCATACCAGAACTTAAAAAGAAAATTGGCACTAGGGGAAGAAAACCTGCTCGGGCAAAGGTGATTACCTCAACACCCAATAAGGACGAATTAGAGGAATCTATGAGCACATCGCGTGATAAAGTTAAAAGAAATATTGTTGATAAAGCTGGTCCTAGTTCCTGTTCTATCAAGGAAAAGCGAAAAATAATCAAGAAAACTGGTCCAAGTTCCCGTTCTGTCAGAAAGAAGCAGGATTTACCATCAACTTTATCACCCGCATCATCTGATGATGATTTACTCTTATCATCCCTAGTTAGCCAGAAAGAGGTTGATTTGGAAACCTCCTCTGATGATGATATACCACTATCATCTTTTGTCAGAAAAAAGTCGGCCGGTGATGACACAGAATGTATTTTTTGTCAAGAACAGTTCGCAACTAGCAAGAGCAGAGAGATATGGGTGCAATGTGCAATTTGCAACGGCTGGGCGCATGAAGCGTGCTCACTTATGGAAGCTGATGTGTTTGTATGCGACTTTTGCAAATAATTAATTATATGATTAGTTGTTTTTTTATAAAAATGTATACGTTTAAGAATTAAAATCATGTTCGTTTAGTTTTCTTTAATATTTACCCTATCCCATATTACCCCATATGCTAATCCCATATTACCCTCCACTTTTATTTGACCGATAGAAATGACTAATTCTTAATTTTCCTTCCTTAATCAGAATGTTTTTTTTCTATTCAAATGGTTATAAAGTACTTATAAGAAATACCCCAAAGATTTTATTTTCATAGTTTGAGAATAAAAACTGTATTATTTTTTCAGTTATGTGAAAAAAATAAATGGTATTCCATATTACCCGAACTTACTCTACATAGGTTCTTACTACATGCAAATAGGAATATTTGCAAAGAATAAATATGTAAAAGAATTCTAACAGGAATTTAACCAAGATATGATGAAAGGTCTAAATTGTATATGTATATGTGTTTATGTCGCCGATTTTATCTTAAACAATACGGATTTTAATGGGGTTTTAACCATGTTGTAAATCAATATTCAAAGGTGGTTTTAGCACTAAAAACAGCTCGCTGACTTATGAGGGGCATGCGCAGTAGTAGAAAATGTGCGGAAAAACTTGAAATCTGACAAACTGTTTTAATTTTTTTACTTCTATTGAAAGTGCTATTAACGATAATAATGGAATTGTGTTGGTGAAAACATAATATATGTATTAAATATATATGATATAGGGTTGAAGAGAGTTTTCGCACTGCCTCCTTTAAAATTGAAATAAAAAAAAACTAATCAATTTAAAATATCCAATAAAATAACATTTGAACATGTTTAATCGCTGTTGATATAGTTAAATAACGTTTTAAGTTTCTTTACAAAAAATAAAATCAAATAAAAGTAAGCATAAGAAATTAAATTAAAAATTAGTTTAAAATACAGACAAGTGTAAAATGTATCTACTTCATGCGCCACCCCATTCACGCTGTGAATGGTGTATATATATATATATATATATATATATATATATATATATATATATATATATATATAATGTATTGCAATATATATTATGTGAAATTTCCTATATCTAATTTTAATTGTTGTCGAGAAATTGGCGTTTCAATATTTTTATTTTTGGCCCTATATCCTACGGACGGTTAATCTTAGAATGAAATGACTAACACATTCCTATCTTAGGTTTTTAAAATCTGAGATTCCGGTCAAAATTCAACACTTCCAGTTTGAAAGGATGTGTTGAATTTCCCGCTAAACCTGAAGTTGATACTGTAATAGATCTTAAAAAAAGAAAAGTAAGTCATTTCGGTTTTAAGTCTAACTGTTTATCCAATAGAGGGCAATTAAGCAACAATCAAATTTAGGTATAGAACATGACATATAAAAATGTCTTTAGAATATACCGCTAATACCAAAACAAAATTAATGCATTTTAAAAATAAATCTAGGACGCCATAATTCTAGTTGATGATCATGTCATGATCAAATCAGTTAAAGAATTCACTACTTAAATAATTTTATTGTATTCACAGTTTTTACAGCATAATTTTAACTTTTTGAATTAACTAATGTTTATTATTTTCACTTCATCATCGATAAGGTAAAGCTAAAAATTAAGGCTTTCATCATATCTTTGTATGAAATTTTGACACCAAAAAATAAATTTTGATTTTTACTACTACTTAATAAAATCAATTAAACAATATTATATATAAATAAATATATATATATATATATATATATATATATATATATATATATATATATATATATATATATATATATTTCTTGACTTAAGGTCATTACATTTACAAAATACTTTTTAATACTTTAAAAATAAACTGAAAAACCAAACAAATATAGATCAAAAACATTCTGTGAACAAAAATTCAAACCTTTTTAAAAAACACCCCACAACAATCTTTTTATATCACCGGATACTGGTAAAAAACGAAAAATCCGAAATGCTGTACCACCAAAATTATACGGTTTACCGAAACTGCATAAAGAAAATATACTATTACGGCCAATTGTGTCAGGCATTCAATCTCCATTTACACCACTGTGAAAACTATTTAAAAGATATTCTTAAAAATATTGTATACAAGAATAATCACTACATTAGAATGAGAAGATTTGCGTTCTAGGGTAAGTTTTTTATTTTGACCATATCGTCATGTATTGTATAAAAATATGCCAAAAAAACTTTTAGGTTTGAAAAAGACCGAAACTTTGGTTTCGACCATATAAATTTTCAATCCATGCAAAAAATATGTACTAATTTTTGTTAATGTAAGAACCTTAAGCCAAGAAATTTAAAGGAACAAATATATAATTGAAAAGAAGAGTCAAAAAATAAGAAAAAGAAAAAAAAAAAAATATATATATATATATATATATATATATATATATATATATATATATATATATATATATATATATATATATATATATATATATATATATATATATATATATATATATATATATATATATATATATATATATATATATATATATATATATATATATATATATATATATATATATATATATATATATATATATATATATATATATATATATATATATATATATATATATATATATATATATATATATATATATATATATATATATATATATATATATATATATATATATATATATATATATATATATATATATATATATATATATATATATATATATATATATATATATATATTTTAACTATATATATATATATATATATATATATATATATATATATATATATATATATATATATAGCGTAGTATATTGCCATTTTAAGAGACTTAGCGTAGTATTTACCTACAAAAGATACATACCTAGATGAAAGTGCTAGTATTGACTTATACCTACATTACTTATGCTAGATGTAAGCAAATTAATTGAATTAAAATATTATAATTCCGACTTTCGCATTTATGATGAAAAAAGCATGTATAGATATTATATTTGTATTTAAAGGATGTTTATCAATTCTCAAAGGTAAATGAAATCTGCTAAATCATACATTTCTTCAGAATAACTTCAAAGAATGCCTGTAGTCTAGTTGTAATGCAAATATTTTCATAATTCTTTCTATATTTTTCTGTTAAATATCCGAATTTTTTTCCAGACAAATGTATTGGAAATTCAATAGTGTGGTTTTTAAGTATCTCTAGCACGACTAGGTGATGCACTTTTGTGAAAAATCAGTATATGTATTCAATATATTAATGATATAATGTGTATATAAATATGTGTATGACTTTAGCATCATATTTACAAAAAATGTTTCCATCATACACTTTCTACCTCGGTACCACTGCCTAAATATCTGTTAAAACTCAGAATAAATATTCAGTACATTAATCTAATATGTATGACTTTAGCATCATATTTACAAAAAATGCTTCCATCATACACTTTCTACCTCGTGTCAGCTGTCTATTTTAGGATATAAGCATAGCAAGAGACCATACCCTTACAAAATATTTTAAAACAAATTAATAAACAAATATCTTATATCTACGAATATAAACATACAATTTGATTTTTTATGTACATATTTTAACAAGTATACAATTTTTCGAAACAAACACGTGTACGTTTGATAAATATCTAAAAACTCTAAAACAACCAGAAATAATTATTGGGAGTGTGTCCAGACTAAAGTATTTCGAATAAGTTGTAATGAACAATGTGTCAATTTTAAAAAAAGATAAGATAGTAAAAACAAATATATCATACAAATCGTTTTAAGAAAAAAGTATTTAGAAATATGTATCCGTAAATGACCTATTTTTGAGATACAGGGGTTAAAGTTAAAAAACGTTTTTTTTTTAGTAATTCCATAACAGTATTTGGTTATTTTTTGGCACAACCTCACAGGTATTCGAAAGCTACATTTTGACAGTATCAAACAATTTTAGTTCAACCATTGGCATAAGTATAGGTATCTCTCCCTGGTGTTTGAATAAATAAATGATTTTTTAATAAAATTTACTAGTTTAGGCATTTAGGACAAGTAAAAATACACAAAAAGTGCTTCTTAGTATAAAAATCAGTGCCGTAATATTTTTCAACTAAAAACCAGGGAGAGTGACCCATACCTACGCCCATTAAAGAAAGAAAGTTTTATACTGTCAAAATGTACTTATCAAATAGCTCTTACTGCCAGTGAATTACTAAAAAAAAATCTAAATTTATTTTTTAAATTTGACACTCGGTATCTCAAAAATTGAGTATTTATGGAGATATATTTATAAAAACTTTTTTTCCCAAAAATTATCCAATGAATAAGTTATTCCTGAACAATTCCAACTCCAACTAAAACTGGACCAGAGGCAGTACCTAAGCTATGCCAAAGGCGTGCATAAATAGAATTTCGGGAACGACTTAAATTACAAAATACTAAAAGGCTTTTTTTGTATATTTTTACTTGCCCTAAACCTTAAAGCTAGTAAATCTTTAAAAAATCAGTGTCGTATCATTTCTTCATTAGGAAAATCAGGTTATGGTCACCCTTATCTATCTAGACCAATGGTTGAAATAATAACTATTTGGTTCTGTCAAAATATAGCCTTTAAATATCTCTGAGGTTGTACCAAATCTTGATCAAATGTTTTTTACTGCTATGGCATTATTGAAAAAATCATATCATTTTTTAAACTTTATCACTGTATATCTCGAAGATTTTCGGAGACATATTTTTATAAACTTTTTTCTTGGAAGGAATCACCTTCTCTAATATTTCCAAGCAATCATCTTCTCTAATATTTACTTGACATTTAGGAACATTCTGTATATAATATAGGTGATGATGATTTCGCATGGTATGCAATATTTCGAGCTTTATTCCAATACTATGAACAAAAAAATATACAATTTTAAATAGATTTACAACGCGTTTGAAAATAAAAACTTAACAAACATGCACGACATCATGACTAAATCAACTCTACAAAATTACTATTTAGTCAAACGAGAAACAAGAATTTTCAAAAATGTTATGAAGATACTTGCAAACATAATTAGACTTAATATAAAATAAAAATGCCCACTTTAAAATTACCAAACGGATAAAATGATCCTCAAAAACAATTTGTAGAACGAATCCCCTTATTATACATTTTATTGGTCTAAAGCAAATTGTCTAAACAGTCACCTTACACTCAGATTTACTCAGATTTTTATTTTTGAATAGGTTTTTAAGATAGATGAGTTTTAAAAGTAATCAAGACATTTTAAAAAATTTATTTAAGCGAAAACCTTAAACCATGAACAATAAGGGTTATATTTTCGAATTCCTTTCATTTTAAATTGATACGCCTCTCTTTAATAATTGGTCCTAATCTACTGTATGTCACTTTAATATCGCAAATATGTACATTGGAATGAGATACATCTGTGACATATTTTAGGTGGTCTGCAATACATAATTTGGACTATATGTACCGATAAACTTTTCATAATCTTCAAGAGAATATGAAAATAATAATGTAAACTAAACTATACTGTTATGTTAGCGTAAAATTAACAACTATGACTATTTTATACATTTAGTATTGTAAAATAGTAGTAAAGTAAGAAATAATTCTTTAAGTTAATTAATATTTAATACTTTTAATATTTTAATACTGGTTAGAACTACAAGTAAAACTACAGTAAAATATTAAAGTTAAAAATGTCACAATTACCATTTAGAATTGCCTGCTTGGGCATTGATGATTTTCTATAGTTTTAGGCTTCCATAAATTAAGCACCAACATCAAATAACATTAAGCTAGAAAAAATCACTTATATTAAGTAATTGAAACAAAATATTACTTCCATGGTGCGAAATACTTAATAAAAAAAATTTAAAAATCAACCATGCAGAGAATTATTCCAACTTGTGGATAAAGTAATTTTATTTTTTATATTCTATATATACCATTTTCATATCATAAATACAGAAAAACTGTTAAAGAAACTTCCAATAAATTTTTCTTTATTAGCATTTAATTTATTTTCTACAAATAATTAGCTGATCTTTTTATTTGGTAACAGATAATGCATTTTATCATATATCATGCGTGTATATAATCTAAATTACTCTAGAAATCACGCATCTTCTCACTCTACCTCATGCATGATTTAGAACTATTAAGAATCGCAACCGTCTCCGGACCAATATCTCGAACGATTATCGTCAGAAATCCCTTCATTTTCTTATTTTGGGTTCCATATATTAGGTTAGATAAAACATATATTATTCTTCATGTGACAAATGCCAAAGTGAATAACTGTATATACTATACAGTCCAGTTTACATGCGTTTCATGCATTACCTATACTCTTT
Source organism: Kuschelorhynchus macadamiae (assembly GCA_030620095.1). Taxonomy (NCBI): domain Eukaryota; kingdom Metazoa; phylum Arthropoda; class Insecta; order Coleoptera; family Curculionidae; genus Kuschelorhynchus; species Kuschelorhynchus macadamiae. The sequence continues at coordinate 92,128 of JAUTXW010004251.1, forward strand.
GTCTCCAACCTCGAGTGTAATTCACAACAATGAAAAAATTGCTTTTGTAATAACTCCTAAACAATATATTTAAATTATTCTTAGGTAATTAATGGTAGTACGTTATTTTTTATATATGATCAAATTACCTAGTTAGTTTAGGAACTTTTCATATTTAAAAAGTGCAAAACAATAGCCTGAATGGGAGACTAATATTAGAATTGGTGTTAAGTGTGGAGCAGAAAACATTTCGAATAATTCCTTTACAGCAACTAAACATGATGTTACCTGTTTTCGTATGATTTAGTTAAATTTGCAGGAAGCCAAGTCGCTACTTATTAATATCACTAATGAAATAGTTGTCTCCCCAAACGTAAAAAAAACAATTTAGTGTAGATTTATTATCACGATCACCCGCTAAATTAGTGTTTTATAATATACTATTTCCATATTGTATTTACAGAAAATGTATTCACTAAATATTTTGCAGACGTTTTTACTGCCTAATGGGTTTCGTGGAATTTTATCTAAACACAGACTAATACCCGAAATAAAAGTTACTATCAATTCTAGCTTATTACAAGTATTTATTATTTAGTGTCATTTACCTTACTTAGTGTTTGACAAATAGCAAATATGCATACATTAGTAATGTAATAAATACATGTTTAGTTTTATATTCAATTTAAAAAAAACAAAGGACACTATTATTATCACGGTTTAAAAATTTAAAATACCAGTGGTATCATTACAAAGCATTTTCTTTATATTTGCATGTTATTTTTGTTATTTTATATATAAATAATTACAAAATTGATCAACTTACTGATATAAACAAGAACATGGTGATGGGGTGTTTGTTTAACTTATACAATATTTTCGGATGATGGCAGAGAATTTGCAAACATAACTATATTTAGCGTCATATGCAAATATTTGATACTTCTGGTGAGAATAATGGATAGTAATCAGATGCCTATGCATACTAAAAAGTAGTTACTGTACAGATAACCCAAGTTTTCTTGAAACTATGTTATTATTAAATTTTCACGGTAAGGAAACTTTATTTAGATTCACATCATAGTTGACAAATTTCTGCCGATGTGATTTAGTACCCAGTATTGAAAAAAAAGTACAGGCCTTATTTATCGTTCTTCTCTAATACTTAAACTGTATCCAATACTAGTTAAATAAGTTTTCTGTGTGTCCATATATTTGACAAGATACAGATTTCCTTAAGTTTTAAACTTATTTTCTATAATGTCACTTCCATATATTTACAGGAAATACATCTTAAGATATTGTAAAGATGTAGCCTAATGTGCGCATTACAAACCCTATAAAAAAAGGCTAAATAATAATTAAACATTAACTCCAGAACCAACATAATTGTCAATTCCTCCCTATTTAATACTTACAAATTAGTTTAACAATAGAATACTATGGTATATTTATCTTAATGTCTTATTTTACCAAAACCCATTTTTATATCAATGATCATGCTGATGTTGCTGGTAAATAAAATAGCTGACAGCTACTCAAGTAGTCTTGCGAAAGGTAGTGATGCAATTACGATTATGCAAAAAATGAAATTTCACCAAAGCCAAAATTTTGGCATGAAATACTACTACAACTTCGGCAGTATCTGTGAAATATATCTACTTTTCGATCCATTGGAAGAGATATTTGAAAATTTATGGGCCCATGTCGGAACAAAAAATCCGTCTAGGCAAAGCCTCACTTCAGCCAACGGCCACCTCAAAAAAACAACATAAAAAAAGTGACTAACACGTCGGTACGGATTGAAAATTGCAACGAAAATGAGAATTTTAATTCTAAATGGCTTGCCTTGTTTAAATCGGAATGTAATTCTGGTGATGTGGTTTTCAACCTCCTCGAGGGTCCTTTTGGGTCCCTTAAACACTGAGAGTTGAAATGAGAAAAAATCCAATAAATCAATCGGGATTCATAAATGTAGAACAACATCGACAGGGACTGCGGCAGAGTGGATTACAGATATGTGTTCGATTTACATAGCAAAAATTCCAAAAGTATGTTACCACTAAATAAAAAAGTAAGTGTATTTGTTTATGTCTAAAAATAAAAAGTTTCTTAGTTAAATAATAATTTTTGCACATTTTAGCGTCAACACGAAGCGTGGTCTAAGCAATAACAAAAAATAAAAAGGCCAAACTCAATTATTATCAAAAATCCAAACAAATAAAATGAGGCGTAATTCATGTTCTTTATTTACTTTGTAAAATATAAAAGAAATAGACCAGCTTTAGACTCACCGTGTATTTTTTTGTTGGTTTGGTGAATGCGCCGGAACTAACGACAATGCCTAAACATTTTACAGAAATAATACTGGCAAGATTTGATTACAAAGTAATAACTAAATTAATTACGTAATTATTTAAAATTAAAATTACGACTATCTATTATTTAAAGAACAGAAATATACTTAATAATAAAATCAAAATTTTATAAGGAGGCTGTATTTTAAACAGGAAGAAAATCAATGACGAATCGATTTAAGTCTTGCGTGAAATGATTTCGCATGGTATGCAAAAGTATTTATTTTCAGATTTTGCTTACTGTCTTTTTAAACGTTTTGATAGCAGCAGTAAAAAAATACTTTCTCACTCTTCTGTAAAAATTCACCCTTTTCACTATTACAAAAACTAATATTCTTTATAGGTTAAACTATCAAAAGAAATTACTTATTCTTAACAAGAATCCTGATAGTTTTTTTGTTGATCTGGTCAAAACACATTTTAAGCAAAGAGTTTTGCAAGGTTTAATTTTCTCACACTGTGTTACTGCCACCATTGTAACTACTAGTTAGATAATTCATCTGTGTTTCTCAGATATGATGATCATTTTTTAGTTTACACTTATCACTGTTTTCTTAACTTTTAGATCTACTTTTACAATATGGCACTTCCATATTATATTTACAAGAAATACATTTTCGTAACCTGTTGAAAATATGCTGCCAATTGTTTCGCGTTAGATTCTTTCTAGGACCTTTCTTACTATAAACTAGTATCAACGTAAATGTATATACATTCTGCAATATCAAAACACCCAAATTCTAGTCTAATTATTATAAACTTGTCTTAGTATTAGATAAACCCTAATACCTAAGAATTTCATAAATTTAATTAAATGCAAGTGTGTTAATATTATTACGGCAAATTAAACATTTTAAAACTAAACTGAAGCATTAAAATTATTGTTTATATATCAACGAAATAGAGCATCGCTTTTTTAACCAATAAGAAGCTTCAGCGCATGTAGGCTAGCCTAAGGATACCCACAAATAGAAGGCTGATTATTAGCAGGCGACAAGAAATATTACCTTCTTTTATATGATTTAATTCTCTATATTCTATGAAATGAGAATTTTTTGTTCAAACCTTTGAATAGTATCTCCCTCTTTCAAGTAGTGCACTGTTTCAAATTTGAAGTTATTCATTCCATTTTTTTTTTAGATAACCTTTCACTTCTTTGAACTGCCAAATAATTTCCAGTATTATAAATTAAGGCACGAAGGTAATCATCAAAATCGCCCAAAATGTCATCGTTGGTAATAAACTAACTTGAAACTAGAACTTGTAAAACTTTTATTTTCAAACGGCTTAAATTAACAATAGCAAACATTAAGCTCCTTTATTACCATTATGACTAGAATGTTTAAACCTGTCATGTCATGGCTGGCTAAAACATTTTTGAAATGTTAAGCTTATGCTCTCCCGATCCCAAAACATGAATGTCTAGAAATCGCATATTTTAGAGCAAAAAACACTGCTCACCAATATATAGGACATTAAATTTGAAAATTCGAAGTGTTCAGCCTCTCTAAAAAAATTATAATGTGGCATTTACTTTGTAAAATCATATATTTAAATTGAAGTAGTAACTTAAAGTCTTGTTTCATTGGATAACTTAGTTTTTGAAATATCACGTCTTAATTAATATAAAGTTTGCCTCAATTTTTATTATATTGTAAATATCTAACAGTACTTAAATATAAGTGTAAATGAAAGTTAAAAATATAGAAAAATTAGTACTTAAAATTCTAATACAAGTGTGTTAATTAATGTTACGTCACTTTACACAGTTAAAAACTAAACATCAAAATAGTCATTTACATTAATGAGCTGCATTAATTAGCATAAGAAAATCTTAATAAAGTTACAGTGAGTTTCAATTTATCCATTTGTCATCTGAAGTTGTCAACTGGTCATTTATCTAGAAAGAGAATAAATACCTACATTACATAGGTTTTGCTCGCATTACTCCGTTAAAGAATCACTTTAACACACTAGTGCTTTAAATTCCATTTTTTATTCAAAAATAGATAATCGAGATATGTTGTTGCGATAACAGCGAAGAATTTGCAAACAATATTATTCAGCCTATTTAGCGTTCCATGTTAATATTCAAATGTTTTTTGAACAGTCAACCCATCAGAAATACATCATCACACAGTAGTTACTATACCAGTGTCACTCTATCAAGTCCACAACCTCCTTCAGAGGCACTGTGATCACCCATAGAAAGTCCGATCTACACCTAGGTTGATTCTGATATTATGACTTTATGAATGTCTAGAGTTGTAACAATTTGTTCAGAATACTTAGAAAATACAGTATATGTTCAGAATACGTAGGATTAGTCAACCCTTGCAATAGAAATAGAGTTCGGTTCATGCTAATCTGTTTCCCTGTACTTTTGAGTAGAACAGCGAAGGAGCTTTAAGCTTAACTATAATAGACTCAACATCTATCTTTGAAACTGATGATCGCAATATTGGTATTCACGATGACGAATCGCGTAATGATACATTATTGGTCAGTGTGCAGAAGAGCCTTTACTGTTTCATATGCAATTAGCAGGGTGCGGAACTTCAGTGAATGTATTAGTGTATAAGTAGTATCCCTAAATGCAAAAACGTCATTTCTATTTTATAATCCAACAACAGGGATTATTTTAAAGGTAACTATGAGAGTCGACATTACCTTTATGTATTTAAACACTATATTTTTTATCAAGATACAACTCCTTTTTTTTTGGTAAAACTGTAATTATCAACACTGATTTTTTAAAATTCTAAACCTATTATCTATAATATGTCACTTCAATATTATATATACAGAGAACATATCCATGACATACTTCGCAGATGCCTTTTACTGCCTAAGTTACTACATCTTTGGTATCCTATTTAGCTAAAGAAAGACTTTTGTCAACCTTTTTCATAATTATAACATAATTCCAAAAACCAAAGGAAATATATATTTTTTATATTAAAATTATTTACAAAACTGCCTATCACTATTTAATATCATAATAAATTCTTCTAAGATCCAAGAATACGTCAATATATACAGAATAACTACACTTTTTCCAAGTGTAGTTCAGAATACGTCAAATGTATTTCAGAAAAGGTTAAATGTATTTCAGAGTAGTCAACCGTATTTTAGAATAAATTATCCACTGTAGTTCAGATTAACCAATTGAATATCGAAAAAAAGTAAAGTCTATTTCAGATTAAGGAAATGTAATTCAGAAGACAAGGTGCATTATCACATATTAACACCAAATCTGCAAGTTGGTTGCCCAAATCCTGCCAACGTCTAAATAAGTTTACAACCAATTCATTTGCGAGTTCGCTGGTATAGGATCCTCTTCTTTTTTCAATTAGTACAACCCCGGCAGCTGAAATTGCTCCAATTAGGTGAACGTTTTGGCCTCTTGCTGGTGGAAGTTTCCGAATAGCTCTGGTACCATTCAAGGATTGAACACTCGTTCGGAGACAAAATAAATTAAAATTAGCTTCATCAATATAAACAATTTGTTTACCCTGGTACATATAGGTATTCAATGCCCTTTGCGTATTCAGCTCTTTTCTGTTTTTTTTTTGTAGAATTCATGGTCGCTGGCTCGTAATGAACTTGTTTTAACGTAAACAGTAATTTCCAATTGTGGAGGTAGATACGTATTTTTGAAAATGTTGTCGAATTTTTTGTTGTATTTTTTAAGGGTAAAACCGCATTGAGCATTCGCTCATAATAACAATACCAATTTCCATTTCTGTGAAAACTTTTGGTTTTGTTCCCCCTTTGCGTAGCATGCTGCCTCTCTCTAATCTTACCAACGAATTGCGATTTTGTATTCGATATCCAGAGTTTTGGTTAAAATTTTTCAATATTCCCCCTTGTTGGCACATTACACAATACATTTCCTATCCTGTGGAATATGGCGACTGTAGCTCCTTGTTATAAATGGCTGAGTGTCTTCTATTTTTCTTCTGCATAAGCTGTATGTGTTCCTTTTCATTTTGACTGAAACATTTTAAATGAATCAAATGGCGACGTTGTAGGACGCGAACTACTATATGTCGCAATATAGCATATCGCACACTTATCTTTTAAATTCGCTGTTTCTTTGAGGAATGATAACATTTATGGAAAATAACAGTATCTAGCTCTCAAAATATTCAACAATATCTTTAAGTCGTCGATTTCATGTCACTCTATTCATGCCTATAGTAACATACAGGATAGTCGATACTCGTATAAGATGACCAAATACCTTTCACAAAAAAGTTGTATATACATAAAGTTCCAACATAGAAAAAAAAATTTTTTTATAATTTTTCTTGTAGAAACCATTGTTGCCGAGAAAATACATACATTTCGGGTATTTATGGTTGTTTTTCGTACAGTTCTTAAGTTTAAATATATAGGTAATACATGTTTTATTGGAAATAGGTCTTACGAAAGAATATCATACAACTTTTCTACTTACATTTATTTATAAATATAATTTTATTTGATACTGTCAAAAATATTGATTTCAATTTTTTACTTTCTCCGTGAATATAATAAGTGCTAGATCTACATCACCTAAATTTTCAAAATTAAAATTTGATTGATTTCCGAGATATTTTATATAAATAAATTCATACGAACATAATTCTTTATGAAATCCATTTTACCCATTATGATTTACATTTGCTTAATCTGAAATACATTTTAGCTTTTCTGATATTCACTTGGCTAATCCGAACTATATTTGATGTTTTTTAAATAGATTTAAACATTTTTGATATACATTTCACTGTTCTCAAATACATTTACCTCATTCTGAAATTCTTTTGACCGATTCTGAATTACATCTGGAAAAGATATAGATTAAATACATGTGTGATATCTAAATTTAACAAAAAAAAGCGTATATATCACAACTCAAAACTTTTTAAAAATTACAATAACATATTACAACATTGCTGTGTATCAGCATATATCACTGTAACCATTAAATTGGTCTATTTAGACCAGTCGAACTAAATGTAATTTATTCTTACGAAATGAAAACTGCTTCAATGTCAATAAAAGTGAATAGCAATGGGATAGCAAAAATGCCTCCAAAAAATATATCAAAATGTATTCTTTATAATATTGTTTATATTTACAAAAAAAAACAATGCAAAATTCACGTCAAATCATTTTTTAACCATTTTCATTTTTTTTTGTTTTGAAATTATGTAAAATAAAATTACTAAGTTTAAAATTTGTAAAAAAATTATTTTGTAGTATACAGTGAGTTCCAAATGACTTAGACATATGTATTTTAAAGTGAAATACCGTATATGTTTTTGAAACCTGGGTAAAATAAGCTCATTTGATTTGATCCTACTTCTTATCTAAATTTATTAATTTAGTAGGTATGCACTAGTGAAAATCTACACTTTGGGCGTTTTCAATCGGTAGAAAGTGGAAACGGTTGAAGACTGGCTCAAATAAATTGCAGTCGTAATTATCATCGCATAGCTATTACCAGGAAGGTTTTAAGTCTCGGGTAACACGCTGTAAGTAACACTCCCCTCTAATTTTCTCATTTATTATCGTTCGGAAAAAACAATTATGCAGGGAAATGTTTCCCTTCCGAATGTGTAATATGAGTTCCAATATCTTTGAACATAGAGGCGGCGACAAAAAGTGTATTTTCTTAAATGGACCACCCTGCGAATATGCCTTCAAAAAAATGCTGTCTTAGTATTATATTTTCCATCCGTCCACACCTCACATTTTCTAATTCCCAATATCTTTAACTTTGACAGTTTGGCAAACCACTTGTTGGAAAGCCTGACAGGTAAGTCATTTTTTCAAAAAAAAAATATCTCTCTAACCTTCGTAAAAATGTTTTAACAGTGCGTCTCGAAGGGGCACTAGCATTGGGATGTCCTTCCTTCTAGGTTCATTGCGTAGCAGATGCGTTGGTTCTAATTATTTACAATAAACCAATAAACCGTTTCTTGTTTTTCTTCAATTTTTGAAAGTAGAATTCACAAAAAGATGCGACTGAGTTAAAATTAATGTCTCTACTAATAAAATGTGTCAATTTCAATTTACAAATGAATCCAAATACGGTTATGTTTCAGAAAATACTAACAAGAGAAATATTTTTGGAAAGGCTTTTTTGAACTTTTTCCAAAGAGTTAAAACTACAGCTTACTTGTGTTATAGTATAGTAAGCTATGGGTACTATAAGGATGTTCCATAAAAATACAGTTTTATCGCCAAATGTATATCTTCAAAGATACTGGTAATGAAAATACAGATTCGGAGAGCAAAAATATCCCCTGCATGCTGCATATTTATTACTCCTGAACGATAAAAAATAAAAAAAATCAGAGGTTGTTACTTTATAGCGGGTCACTATCAAACATATTCTTTAAAGTGAGGATAAGAAAGTGTTATTGATTTTTCCCATCTTCAGCTGGTTTCGGTTTGTATACATTCAAAATTCTCAAACGACAGATTTCATTTGTTCATAGCTACGAAACTGATAATTTTAGATGTATGGTATGTTAGATTCAATACGCTTAAAATTTTACGATAATTCAAAAATACAAAAATAGAATTAATATAAGTATATATTTGACAGACATTTTTTTTCCGCCATTAGTACCATATTACTAAATTATCTTCAACTATGTCACATTTAATGCTTGCACCAAATTGGAAATTAATCTAATAAGTAGTTCTTTCAGGCTGATTTTTTAAAATAATTTTTTTAGCAGCTGCTTTGTTTTGCTATCTTAAATTCGTACCAAAATGTTACCAGTTCATTCCTATATATCATTTAATTTTTGGGCAAAATTTAAGGTAAATGGATAATTATATTTTTAGGAATTATTTTTTCAGCCTCCCTCTAGATATGGACGTTTTTTTTAGTGGTAAACTTAATAGTTCGAAGTTTCCGTTGATACAAGGTGTGGACTTTTTTTTGTCGTCAAATTGTTTGTTTACAGTACGCGAAAAAAACCGCCTTGGATCCCCCCTCACCCCACCAACTGAACAACTACGTGCCTGGATGCAATATTAGAAATAGCAAATAGTTGATTATTTCTCTTTTGGTTGTCATTGTCTTCTTTTTAGAAATTCAAGAGAAAAAGATAAGACCCGAAAACTTTAACTGACGAACTTCTACGACTTCTGACGAAACTAGACTGTTAAAGGAGTTCATTCCCTGGTTAAGGTAAACCATTCGAAATATGCTTGTAAATCCATGACATTATTTCTATATAAAAAATTTACTCCTTGTTTATTTCGCTAAAATAACTAATAAACCTATTTTAGGTATCTTGAAATTAAAATATTGATTCAGGCACCATTTTTATTGTTCAATTCAATACTAAGTAAGGGAAGTATTGTAATCGTGAAGAAATCCCCCTCCGAGATTTTTGCAAATCTTTTCATTTTTCAGTCCCTGAACCCCGAAAAACATATTCTCCAATTTTCGTCAGTCTGTAGGTCTGTCAGTTATGTCAGTGTGTCAGTCTGTCTATCGGCCTGTCTATTTGTTCAAGATATTCACGTATATTTGCACATCCATTTATACAGTGTATTATTCAAGATAGAAGAAAATGTGGGATACAAAAGTTATTTGGTTTTACCAGAACCATCATAATGTTTTATCAAGATACAAAAAGCAATTAGAAAGTAGAAAAATGAGCATCGTCTAAATGGAACAGCATGTAAAATATGATTTTAATAAATGGGCATCTTGCTGATTATAAAAATATCAGGTGTGTACCTTTATCTTTAAAGACAACCGAGAAATTTGACAAAAACCCAACCATAAGGGACAATGTGTTAGAAAGAGAGAGAACATACACATAACTAAAATCATTGAAAAAAAATACACTGCCTCTTATAGCAGGGTCGTTTTTTATCAATTTTCTCGGCTATCTTTAAATATAAGGTTATCAAACCCGGTATTTTTATAATCAGCAGGAAGATGCCCATTTATTGATATAATATTATACAGGGTGTTTCATTCAAAATAATAAAATCAATGCTTCATTTTTTACTTTCCAATTGTTTTTTGTTTATTTGTCGATAGATTCTGATAGTTCAGGTAAAACCAAATAACTTTTATATTAAACATATTCTTCTATCTTGAATAAAAAACTCTGTAAGTGGGTCTTAAAATATACGTGAACCCACTGTACGCCGCATAGCTCAAAATCTGCTAATCCAATTGATTTCTAATTTTAGTTAAAAATTAAGGGGCATAATCTGGTTACATTTTGGTAAAAATTCAATATGGCGAAACAAAATGGCGCCGTCACAAAATGTAAAAAGAAATCGTTAAGACGCTACTTATCGAACGGAACAAAATTTGCGTAATAATAAAGTATGATATAGGAATAAACTGCCAAAATTTTGTGTAAATCCATTATTGCTGAACAAAATGGCGGTATAATAAAATTTTAAAAAATTCAGTTAAAAAAACTCGTATCCCAAATGACTTGAAAGTTTGCATAAAAATCAAGTGTTAAACCGGTATAGACAGGAAAGTTAAGGTAAAGATCAATTTACCGATTTTTTTTTGATATTAGGGCAAGAATTAAAAAAAACATCCAGGGGTACAAACTTAAGCTTCAAAACGGGCATATTGCGAGAAAAAATCATTAAAAAGTGGAGGAATTAAGGGATATAAAATTGAAATTAATTTTTGAAGTTATTTTGTTTTCGAATACGTGTATCATCTGTAATTTTTATTGGCCAAAATAATCAAAAACACTGATGGAGTTAACCTAGATAGATCTACGGTTTGTGATTCATGATCACGTAAATATACTTAAAAGTATTGTCTCAGGGTCTGCGCCTGTCTAAACTTTTAAACTGAAAATAAATTTTATATTTTTTCTAATATTAAGATTATTTACAAAGTATTTTGTAAATATATGGTAATATGGAATCTTATAATAGACTCTGATTAATACTAAGAAAAGAAATAGTATACTTATATACATAAGCCAACTATATAATAAAATTTTTAATAGTATATTCTAACCTTATGGGGCGGCGTTCCTGACTAGACGTCAAATCTGACATCGCTATTAGGTTCCGTGTATATTAGTACATTTATAATTTTTAGGTTATGCCCGTATAAGCCAAATTTTTAATAGAAGTATTTTATCAGTTTTTTTTTAACTGTGAAATATTTGATAAACAGTTCAATTTATGCGCTATAGTACCACTGATAAGCAATTCGTTAGAACTTGTATATATTCAAACCCAAAAGTATCATAACCATTTTTGATCCTGCCAAACATTCTTAACTTACCCGGCGTTCCTGACTGGACGTCAAATCTGACATCGCTATCTGTGGTACGATAGCGCAATTGTTTGGAGTAATGAGATCTAGAGGTGCGGGTTCGAAATGTAACACTATTTTGCATAGTTTTTCTTTAGGTTAAGCTGACTGCGATCCTCGCAAATCGCTCAAATAACAAAAATCATCCAAAATGTCATAATCAGCTCGTGAGGTAGAACGTTGTGCAACGACAGCTTTAAAGTAAAAGCTAAGGGCTGATTCACAAAAACTGATTCAAGAAAATTAGAAAACCAATGAAGAGATATAGAAAAGCAGCGGAAAATTTCAAATTCCAATTAATTTGCTAAGCTACAGAAAAAATGAAATGAACAATAAAACTTAAAGTTAATGAAACCTTAACCAAATCAAGTGTTATTGTCAATAGACAAATTAACAGTTTTCCCCCATCTGAAAAAAATCTATGGACGCTCTATAGAAGAAACTCTGAATTTGGTGCATAGTTTGGGTAAAAATTCTGAGATGTAACTAATTTGAATAAGTGCGTCAACTACTGCAACATACTTCAAACATAACTATACTATAGTAATTAATTATGACCACGGTGCAACAGAAGAATATGCTGCAAGATTTGTTCCCACCTTTTATGATACACATACATATACCTATAGCTGATTATATAATCTTAATAATATCTGTAAAATCTAATAAACTAAATATACAACTTCCGCAGAATATACAAGAATGACTTCAGTTGCATATTGTCTCTAAGTTGTGACACCGATTTTTTTTTCTCCCTTATATTAAATATAGGGACGTTAATTAAAAAATATTATATTTATTTACATTTTATAATGCTTAAAACTAAATCACCTAACCTTTCTCAGAATAAATACTTATAAACTCTTTCTACACCATCAACTTATTTTTTTTAACGTCTATCAGTCGGAATAAAGAAGGGAGGGCAATACATGAATCATCAAATCTTAGAGCAATTTCGAGGCTAAATATTCTAAGAATCATTGTTGAACACAAAATGTCATGTAGCATCTGTAGTGAAAAGAAAACTAGCATTCTTATTACCTCCTTTTTTTACGTGTTTTTCTTTTCATATGGGCAAAGCCGCGTCTCTCTCATGTCACATAATTCACTATCACTTTCTATATAATGAACACTGACAACCGTTTCTGTGAAAGCATGTTTTCATGTTTTGATTAATTATCTTTAGGTGTTCGATTAAAAACTGAATAACTTTTTATTATTTTTGGTTTAGACTTTGCTATAAAAATTAAAATGACGTCGAACACAATGCTGTATAGATATTATTTTTTACACAGAGTTTTAGGATTGACTAAACATCGTATTCTTAATTTTCTCTCTATTTCCTCGATATTTTCACAGACAGTCAATCTTATGGTATAAACCTAGAAATTTAAACATCGTGCTTTGCTACCATCTCTCTAACATAAGGAATTTTTTGGCATTATTCAGATATTTTGTGCACCCTTAGCAAATTCTCAGCAATTCATTTTATCCCAAAATTGTTTAAATATATTTTCTTTAATAATGGGTGCAGTTGCGTTTAACTAGGTCGAAAAATAATTGGACTGGTTATTTTATCAGCTTCTGTGATGCCTCTGCAATGCGAGTGTATTTTAACCCAACAAGTAGCTCTACTTCTTTGGGATAAATCTATCAATGCTTCATGACATTCTTAAACAAACCCTTGTAGCATTTTAGGACTAGTAATGTTTATCTAGTGCTGATAATTCTGCCGGCTGTGTGTTTGTCCCAGCTATAGCTGCACCAGTATCTTTATGTACATGAGCTTAAGCTTTAAAGATTGCTTAAAGAATTGAACATTTTAAAAATATGCAATAGTATGGTTGCTAGAAGCCGTTGGTTTTTTTAGTTACCCTGTATATGTACCCAAAATATTTTATTATTATTAAACATGTTACAAGTTTACGGTATCTCAATTTTTATATTTCCAATCGCGTGTATATAATGCAATACAGTATTTTTTAAAAACCTGAATTTCAATCTATATCACCATCCACATACATACAGTTACATGCAATAGCCTTGCTTGCTAGTGGGCTGAATTTAAATGCAGCCAAATTTTTGATGACGTGGTTAGCATACTTTAAGGGTATACTACTACAATCCATACGCATTTCAAAGAACATTTATTAACCAAAAGTAGCTATTGTATACATGTTACATATAGTTTTATAATAATATATGGATTTCCAAAAAATAAAATTGACTTTAAACTATTGTAGAGGCATACTTAAAATGGTTTGCTTTTGTTTTTAAAGAATGGCCTTAGTAGAAAAATCTCATTATCTACAATGTTTGTCATTATTTTGATTAATCTGTTCTGAATCTCTAAATCATAGTGCACTGCCTCCAAATTCACTGCATTAAGTACATTTGCTGCACAACTGAGTCTTTGGAACTATAACATTTCTTATGGAACTAGTAATATTAAGTGTAGCAGGGGAAGGAAGTGAGAACAATAGTGAGATGCTTCAAGAAAAATGCTATTCATACTATGCAAAATACGCAAATTTAATATCGTGTAACGACAAAGTCTCTTTCTAGATAACTTGACCCTGATCAGGCAATATGTGGTTTACAAAGAAAAATTAATAAAAATCTAAATCATGCCAGTAATTTCCAAAATGGCGGCTTGAGCATTAGTTTTATATTTGAGGAATTTATTGGTTTTGAATCAGATGCAAAGGGATTGTTATATTCAACTTTTTAGAAATTGCGCAAGCAAACAATTAAACATAAGCATGTAAGCAAGTAATATCGTGATAAATATATAAAATGTATAAAAGTATATGCCATGTTATCTGATAATATCCTATTCTAACAATTCATGGAATTTCAGTGGTTGTCCCCTAACTTTCTCACACTCATTTGGTAATTTAAGTATATTTGAGTTTGATTTTTATACATTTTGTCCCATTCTGTAAAAAAAATGGTAATGTTACTAAAAAAAATCGGATAAATTGATCAAAGGCCCACGATGTTAAACTAAATGAGCTGTCAATTTTATTGCGGTTCTCAAAAGTTTTTTACAAAATAATTTTCGCACTGGCTTTTCAACGTTTGGCAATCGTCGAATATAGGAGGTATTCCCCTTGTTTTGACGATAGGAAAAACTTTTTTATTTGTGGATTTACAAAAAAACTCACCGTTTATAAAAATATCTGCTTTTCTTGGAACTCTTAAAAATTACTTTAATTTTCATATTTATTGTACAGAGTGTACGTAATTTTAAAAAGTTTCACATAAGTTAAGCGTCAACTAGAGTAAAACCCGATTATCCGATTCTGATGGAAAAGCATGGGTCACGGATAATTGAAAAACACGGATAATTGAAACATATTTATTTTGCGAAATATAACGTGCAAACTTAAAATCTGATATCTTAACATATAAAGGAAACTAAAATTTTCAACTTTCAACTCTTTTTCCTGTTGCTCAAAGTACTCTAAGAGAAGTTTAATAGCTGTATCAGCATCCGGCTATATTACATTTTTTTGGTTGTTGATGTATCATCTTCTTCGTCTCACTCCTATGTTTGACTGAATTAAACTGGAAGCTTGACTTAAAACATCTTTAATTAAATCACTGTCACTCATCAGCTGATATCCTGGACCATTTTTATCACTCGGTACCTATTGTTCTACCTCAGTTTCGCTAACTCGGAAAATCCAAAAGAAGTCAAGTCGCGCTCGCATAATCTGCATCCTGGTTAATCCAGTTCAAAACTGAATCCTTCGAATTTGTTTAATAGGGTGTTCAATTTCAAAAGGTTTAAAAACAGTGAATAGTAAAAAACTATTATTTTTAAAGATACAGAGGAAATGTATTAAGATAAGTTGTTAAAAATTATTTTTTGAAACGTCTGGATATTTGGAACACCATTTTTATAAAATGAAGGTATTTTTTACAACATAAGTAAACAGTTCAATAAAGTGAGTTTTTTTTCATAAATCCACAAATAAAAAAGTTTTTTTTTCTCTTTATATGCATAAAGATATATATATATATATATATATATATATATATATATATATATATATATATATATATATCGGGTGACAATGAAATTACCACCCAGGGCGCCATTTGAAAACAGCTAGAGATAAAAATATGGGATTTGGTGTGTTGATAGGGTTGAATATTGTGAACATTTGTAACATAAAGACAATTGAATATCGTTTCTGGTTTCCCCGGAAATGACCGCGACTTCGTTATTTTAAATGGAACTCCCTGTATATTTTATGTTTTTTTGAACTCTCTTAACAATTTTAAACAACTTTTGTATAACATAACCTATGTCTAAAATGTATAGTTTTTCAAATAAAGCCACTTAAAAATGTGCCATAACTCACATCGTAATTGACAAATGGCACCCTGGGTAGTAGTTTCATTGTCACCCGGTATATATATATATATATATATATATATATATATATATATATATATATATATATATATATATATATATATATATATATATATATAGATGCAAAAAAAATTACAACAATAAAAGTTGGGAGCAAGCATGTTTAATTGAACGAGTTACCCAAAAGATTTATTTTGAGAAAAAAGTTAACAATAGGCAATTTAATTCGTTACAGGTGGCGACATAGTTTACCTATAGTTTAATACTAATGGAATGTTCTTTTGTAGTTAAATTCAAAATATTATTATACTCTAGGGTATAAAGTGTTTTGGTTAGTAAATCGTTATTACAATAAACATATTAACAAAATCATTCTCTAGTTATTATCTTACTGTCAATATTACAAATTTGAATATCATTTAAACTGTTGATTCTAGATCTAAAATTTGCAATTGCAATTGCATTAACAAAGTACGAAAGCTTTTACGACTGGAGATAATTAGGAAATCATGTTTTTTGAGTTTAGACTGTATCAAATTGAAGTACTTTCCGACGCTTCAGTGCTAATTTAAATTGTATTTTTTGCTAGGTCATTTTCTTAACTTAATTTTTGTAGAGAGTTTAGTTTTCTATAATGTGTATAAATGTATTTGTTAACTGTTTTGATGACAGGTTGTTAACTTTTTCTTGCCTGTTTGGGCAGCATTTCGAGCAAAACTCGTTGCTTCCCAATGCTTTTGCTGTGTTCTCCCAACTTTCCTAATAATTGGGTAAGTAAAAAAATAGTATTCATATTCTATGCATTTTTGTAAGTTGTATGGAATATTTGTAATTCCGTCGGAATGTAATAAAATTTGACTATATCAGCTAGTCTAAAATGAAACTAATACTCTACTGTAGTTCTTTTGAAATGTATCATAGCCACCATGGTATCAGCTTCGGCTGACCCTCGTCTGATAATATTCACGGCTAGTCTCATATTGATCGTTATTTAGATTCTTATAACATAAATAACTGTTAAAGTAAATATTTGCTTAAAAGTTAAGATACATATAAGGCAAAGGAATTAATTACACCATTATTATACGCATTATTATGAATATAATACTACATACTAAATATCTAAAATATGCAATTTTCGCAAAATGTACAAAAAGTGCTTCCATTGCATATTATTTCTACGAGTTATGACCGATCATATTGTTGCCCCTAATACTTAATCTAGGGATGGTAAACGAAATAATTGCAAGCAAATGTTTATTTACACATTTCGATAGCTACTCATATCTTAACTTCTGCTATTTAAATTCTGACCAAGGTCTCCATTGGGGACTGGTCAGAGTTCTGCGAACAGCTTGTTTTTTATTTATTTTTGACATACATTTTCGCAATTTCTTTCTTGAAATACATATAAATATAAAACTTGTAGATTTTTACGTAAGATATATTTTGGTAATTTGACAAAAAACAAATAAGCATCGAAAAGTTGTAAAAATCATATAATTGTGTTTTTTTTTAATGGAGCAGAATTTCAAAATTATATAATATGATGACATTTGCTTTAAACTTTTTCGAAATACTCAGCCTTAAAAATTGGTAAAAATAATATAATACATTAAAAGAAACAAAATGGGTGTGTTTGGCCACCGTATAAATTATGTGTGTCAAATTATACCCATTTTGTCATCCATGGCTACTTCGATTTTTGTTATATATAATATAAATGTTTACCAGTTTTTAAGGCTCATTATTTCAAAAAAATTAAAGTATTTGTCTTTATATTAGATAACTTGCTACCACACAGGATAGACAAAAAATAGTTGGTAGCTATTGACGAAAATTACGTCACTGAAATTATAAAACTGTAATTAAATATTTATATATCGGGAATTAGTCGAGTATCTAACAAAATATTCAAATTACCTTAAATTTTAAATCGCATCGCAAAAATGAGAAAAAAACCGATCACTTCAAGCTGTTATAGAAGTAGTATTGTGATCGCGAAAATTTTAAATTTATTTTTCCTATGGTTTAAAGTCCCTAGAGTAATAAAAACGCATTTAAAAATATAATCGTTGAGAGTGTTCTCTGAGATAATTCAAGAAAAATTCAGCCAAAAATGTAAAAAAGCAAAAAATATTAGAAATTCATCGTCTTTTTTACCTTGTAAATCAGCAATATATAGTACAAACGTATTCCTGTAAGCAACAAACACGTCAATCAATTGACAAATAATGCCACAAAATACATAGCCACAGATTATGGCTACCAGATGCGATAGTCTCTAAAAAATGTATTTTGAATTTCACATGCGAAATAGTGTTAAAATCTACTAAGTTATCGATATTTCATTATCTGAAAAACTCTTAGAGATATTACAGCAATTTTTGTCAAATGTTACTATGCCAGTAGAGAATATTTTTATGAGAAAATAGTTTCAGGAACATTACTCTTTTGTATTTTTCTGATTTGCATTTGCAACGCACCTGAAAGAAAACAAGAAGAACAGTACAAATAAAATTTTCGTTAAAAATAATATTCTATCTATCGAATCTTAATTTGGTAAGTGACTTTATTTATATTAATTATTTTGCAACAAAATTTGTTTGTATTTTTATTTCTGTTTATTTTGAATGAATATTTTGATTGGGCTCAACCTATTAAAATAAGCCAGGGGGCATCAAAAACGCCAGCTTGCAGTTTTGCTTCATTGTTAAGAAAAAATCAGCGACATACCATTTTTTCTGTAAAAACATGTTTCTAGAACTTTACAGGCATGCCCAGTAAAATTTAAAAAATACTTCTAAAGTAATGCATTGCAGTCATACTAACACATACCACAACATTAATTGTAATATATTAAAGAATTTCTGAGATAATAGTAAAAAATATTAAAAACATACAGGGTGGTTATTTATTGCGGGGAAGTCCAGTATCTCTTTTGATTTTAAAAACACGAGTATTTGCCGAGAAGCACATTTTGAGAATATTTTAAAATATACAAGGTGCTACATTAACACATGGCGGAATAAAAATACATTTTTTTAAATGACAACCCAGTTTTTTTATTTTGATGAATTTTGCGTAAGAAGTTATGATGTCAATATTTTATTTTTCTTAAAGTTGCAGTCTTGTCACATTATTATTAATTTTCAATAAATTTCATAAAAAACGTCATACAGTTAATGTTATTAGAAAAATGTTATTTATGTCGTTAAATAAAAAATATTCCATACCGGCAAGTTCGAACGATATATTTATACACTATTTTGTGGGATTTGTTAGCCTCTTCAAATTTTGCTATTGCGGATAATTTTAATTTTTTTCTTATCTTGGTTGGTCATAATTTTATAATTTCCAATATTTGTCGTTCTCATAGTTATAATAACAATACATATTAAATTCAATTTTTCGGTTTTATTAATATTTTTTCCAAAAATTATTAATAGTATCGCTTTTAATTAATTGAAAAGAAAAAGGGTAACGCTCAAACTATTATAAATTATACTAGTACAAAAATATTAAAGAGAAAACAGCAGTCTTCAAAATATTTAGGTTTTTCGCAAAAAGCAAGGGTGGCTATTATATTACAATTAATTGGCGATAGTGATTTACGTTAGTTCGGTTGGTTGTTGGGTTTTAAAATAAATAAACAGTTATACTTATTAAAATTTAAGAAAAATTAGTTGGCAATCTAACAATCATATCACTTTAACCATGTTATAGCCATTTTTTTCCATAGCTAATTATAATTGTTTTCAACTTGTTACTGTCAAATAAGTAAAGTCAAATATTTTATTCTTATATTTTTGATAGTGAGAAAATGTCAAAGTCAAACCTGGCAAATAATTTTATTGCTTTCTAGTAACAACAACACGATAGTGTTGCTAGGCAACACATTACGGAAGTGATAGTGATCAGAGATCTCACATTACGGTATCAAATACTGTAATGTTCGATTTCCCGGTCGCAAATACGAAATCCCATGGCATAACGAGTTTTCTTACGAAGAGATGCGGGATAAGTATTTCTATGACCGAGTGCAAAACGCCCTAAGAAGAAGAAATTCTGATCCACGTAACCGAAAACGCGAGGACACCTTTCTGCAAGAACTGGCGTAGGCAAGTCAACATTTTCCAAAATTCCTCATGAGGGGGACTGTATGCATTTCATTTCACTTCAGTACAGAATCTGTTGTCAGCTAGCTAGCTGACAATCGCTCGTTTCTGTCGTATCCAGCACAATGCCATGCCAACCCGTTGTTTTTAAACGAAATATTATTTACACATAAAGCAACGTTTACCCGTAGAGGCGTTTTCAATTTTAGAAATAAACATGCATATGATTTTGAAAATCCGCATTTAATTGCCGAACGTCATTTCCAACATGAATGTAAAATTAGCGTAACAGACAGTACTAAATAAACACATTTTCTACAGGTTACCCAGGGCTGATAATCAGCCATAATAATATCGTGATTTTGTTTTTAATGTCAAAGTATATGTTATTGCATTGACCTTCGTAATAATAAAATATTAATAATTGTAACAATGAACTTCTTTACTGAAGAAATAAAAGATATGGTTTTTGTGTTGGGCACAAGTGACAAAAACTATCTATTTGCAACAAGAGTTTATCGCCAACCATATTCAAAGAGAAGCCAGCCTTCGAACTACTGGAGCGAAATAACTAAAACTGTGATGACTGAAGAAAACGAACCTAGTCTTCCCTAGAGATTAACATTGATCGAAGTACGGTGAAAAAGCTCTTAGATAAAACAGAATGTATCCGTATTACATCCAACTGATGCAGGAGTTATTGTCCCAGGATGTCGAAAACCGAGAAGAATTTTGCAAATGGGCTCAACAAGAAATTCATCAAAAGGAATTTCGCTAATTAGGTACTGTTTGCAGATGAAGCAACCTTCCATAAAAATGGTAATAAAGAACACAATTTATATTATTATTATATCACTACGAATCCACATTTTTCTAAAAATAGTCAAATTCGACATTAAACCTATGTGGTGATATAGTTGGAAATAACGTAATTGGATCTCATTTTTTTGAAGGAGCAGTGAATGGTCTCTGTCACAATTAATTCATTACTTACCAGACAACATAAAGCAACAAATATGGTTTTTACATGAGGGGTCACCAGTGCATCATACAGTTTTAATTGATGATCGCCGCACGTCGGAACTCTTTTTTGTGGGGATACCGGGTATATAGAATACCTCCAACCACTAAGGACGATATGAAAACCATATCGCAACAGTTTTTCAGATCATTAATGACAATATGCTAAATGAATTGAATAGTTCATTCGAGGAAGGCATATTGATATTGAGTTCTGCTGTTTGTTTTTTAACATTTTTGTGCTAGTCTAGTTTATAATAATTTGCACGTTACCTTTGTTTCTCTAAATTAATTAAAAGGAATATTGTTAATAATTTTTTGAAACAATATTAATAAAACCTAGTAATTCAATTTAATAATGTATTGTTATTATAATTATGAAAATGACAAATGTTGGAAATATTAAAATAAGGGCCAACACAGATAAATAAAGCAGCTGCCCTTGCTTTCTGCTAAAACCTAAATGGACAATTTTAAATTATTACTTGCAATAACAAAATTTACATCCTACAAAAACGTGTATAAATATACAGGTTGTTCTATGTATTAAAATCGAATTTTACCAAGTTTACGCTTCCGTAAAAAACACTGTTTAAGCATTCCACTTAATCGATACACTTCAAACATCTTTCGACTTTGCAGGTAGTGAATATTTTTTATTTAACGCCATAACAACCATTTTATAATAAAATTTCATAAAATTTAGTGAAAATGTTATAGATTAATAAAGCGGCAACACTGCAATTTTATGAAGAATAAAATATTGCTTTATACGCAAAATTAGTCGAAATAAAAAAATAGGGTTGTCATTTAAGAAAACGTATCTTTATGCCGCCATGTGTTAATGTAGCACCTTTTATATTTTAAAATGTTTTCCAAATCTACTTCTCGGCAAACACTGTAACTTTTATTTTAAATTTTTTCTCGCATTTTTTAAATTAAAAGAGGTACTGGACTTCCTGGCACTAAACCACCCTGTATGTTTTTAACACCCTGATTTTAAGAAGTTTAATACTTCGGTACCTACATTCTAATAAATAAAAATATTGCGAATTCCAAATACCACTCAAACCAGTTATAAAAAACAAGTGTTTTATAAGATACATAAATATATAAATACCAATACTGAAATTTTTAAATGTACTGAAGGTAAATCCTTCCATATTGTTTGTATTTAACTATTTAATTTAAGTACCTACGTACAGTACTTTGAGCCGCAGATGTGATAGTTAGATATTATAAATTAAACTACAAATAATTAATTAAAACAAGGATATTAATAAATGGTTATTATTTTACTTATAAACAAGTATGATCAAACAAAGTGGCTTGAGGATGCGTTTTTATTATAATATATAAAATGTAGTTCCAAAGAAAGAGACATGAAGTGTAGAAGCGAGGAAGAGTTATATATGGAAACTTAAGTTTGTTGAAAAATTGTTATTTATCAGAACAAAAAGCATTCAGTGTGGGTCTTTATTGATTTCTCAGAAAATGTTATGTTTAATAAAAGTTGTTGCATAAAAAAACAGTTTTGATAGTATTAAACTCTGGGACACGTGTACAGGGTTTTAAAAAAAATTAAAATCCGACATGACCAGCTAAAAAATGTTAGTTGACAATTAATCAAGAAAATGTTGTTTGAAAAATTACTCAAAATTTAATTTAAAGACTATTTGCAAAATTTGGAACAAATACCAAAATAATTCTAATAAACGAATAAACTTTTAACTGTAAAATAAGTTAAAATGTTTATTTTAAAATTATATATATTATCTAGAGAATTAAACAGGAATTATCCCACAGGGAACTCTACTATTGCAATGACCTTGTATTTTAAACCTTTGAGATGTTTTCAATAATGTTATTCTGATATAGGATTTTAATTATTTATAGTTTTTTTATAAAAAAAGATTTACTAAACTATTAAAGCAAATTAATTATTATTTAAGAGATGTTTTTGCTCGTAAAATTTATTTTCATCCAATTTAAATTATTTTGATATTTTAGTGAAGGATGTTATGAAAACTATCAATAATATTTTTTCTAAAATTCTAAATTAGATTAAAATTATGAAAGACATTCAAGAATTTAAGCACTGCACACTAAAGTTTCGTGTGCGAAACGGGAATTTTTATTAAATTATCCTAACACTTAAAGTTATTTAAAGCTAAATGATGAATATTCGCTTATTGAAACTAAATATTATAATGGCAAAAGCTGCGTTACATTATATATATTTACTGTTGAAATGTTTGTTTCAAATTTTAAGTTAAATTGTAAGCGGTAATTTGAAATAAAATATTTCAGTATTTTGTCATCTAACCCCAGTTTTTACCTGGTGATGCCGAATTAAGTTTGGATTTACTTTTGAAATATACCCCTATAAAACTTTTGTGTTATCGATTTCTCAGATTTTTTTATATACATTAGGAAAAAATAGCTTTGATAGTGTTAAACTTTACAGATATACAAGGTCTTTAAAAAAAATAAAAATCTGACATGGCGAGGTAAGATGAGTTAGATGAAAATTATCGAAAATTGTTTTTTTGAAAAATTACTCAGAATTTAATTTAAGGAATTCGCAAAAATTGAAATAAATTCCAATAAAAAAAGATCTTAATTTTCCACCATAGAGCACCTACAAGACATTGCACACTAAAGTTCCGTGTGTAAAATAAAATTTTTTATTAAATTCTCCGCTTGTACCGAAACCTGCAGCAACTTCGGTTTTTCTAAATGAAATACCATGTCTATTATTGCATTTTTACATTATTCTGAATATTTTAAACACTTTTTGTGTAATGTTTCTCATACCTAAATTCAACTGTTTTCGAGAAAATGGCGCTTGAAAATTATTATGTTTGACCCTTTAAAGCTCTGTAACTCCTAAGCGACTTAACTTGCAACGAGTGGATTACACTTTCCTATCTTAGTTTTTAGTTATCAATCTCCTGAAAATGATATCTACTTTGACAGGAAATGTCAAATTTTGAAATCTCCTGTCGAACTAGAAATTGGTGTGAAGAAATATATAACTAAAACCTAAGATAGGAAAGTGCAATTAATTTTGTTTCACGGTAAGTTGTTTGGGAGTTACAGAGCTTTAATGGGTCAAAAGTGTTTAGAATGTTTAGGACAATACAAAAATGCCATAAGATACAAGACATTTCATTTAGAAAACGGATCTTGCCACCGGTTTAAAGTAGAAGTAGCAACACCACACAATTTAAAATATTTTAAAAAGAGAGCTTATGTTAATCTATGACCAGAGCCAAATTTTCAAAATAATAACTAACTTAAAATTAAATCCTGTCAAAGATACTTTTGTACCAAATATTAACAAGAATGAAATTTTCTGAAAAATCAATAGTAAAAACGTTTCCCATATGTTGCAAAAATTTCGGCCCACATTATAGGGTATAGGAAGGAATACAAATGATACCTAAAGCACCGTGGTCAATTTTTTTCACACATTAAACTTTATATTACATTTAATGTTGGCCGATTAAGAATTTTAAAACACACATACGTCGCGTTCGGATATGACGAGATGTTTTCCTTCCTTAACTCCTTTACCTCCTAAAATCTAATAGATATCGGAGAAAATTTGTTTAATTTAACAAAAAGGTAAAATGCCCTTTATTATTAATAAAGCAAACAAATAAAATACTGAAAAAACCTTAAACTTGACAAAATTTATAATATACACATTTTATTTTCAATTTACGCCTACTTCAAACTGGTAGAAATCAAAAAACTTGATTCCGGGTAGGAAACAAAAATTTTGATTCAGAATTTTATTAAATTTGTACTTTTGGCTTGTAATTTAAATTAATTCTTCCTTGGAACTTTTATTTCAAAAATGTCCTTTTAAGCTCACAATTTTCTAAATATAAATTTCTCTATATCTTTTAAACCCAGCGTTTTACCAAATCTCAATTATTATAAAGACGGAATATGTCTAGCTTTCAGATTAAAACTCAAACGAATAATAAAATGGGTACCTATTAAAATTTTAATGTAGAATTTTAATAAAACTGAAAATGAAAATGTCTGCTGTATTTTAAGGCTATACCTGATTTAATTTAAACAAAAAAAATCGACGTCTAAAATCTTTTGTCTAAATGATTACTAAACTCGTGACGCAGCTTATTTAGCAAAACCTGAAATTTTTACCGTGAATCTTGTGAGTTACTAGTTTCAGCTATATTTCTAATCATTTTCAAAAATAACAGATGTAGACTCTCTCCAATTATTTTGTACTTTACGGTTACAATATAGGCTTCTTAGTTAAGAAGTGTTATGGTTCACAACACTTATTTAATAATGTAAAATTTATACAACAAAGCTATACTAATTACCCTGTTTAAATATCCTACGAATAACGTAAACCAGAAACTTAAGACAATTTAAATAAAAATTTAAACAAACCACATTGTTGAAGCTGTTAACTCGTTTACTCATAATTTTTTCGACTAAGAGATATATATACACTTGAGCTGAATTATTTTTGCTGATTTCTTCAAAATAATACATACAAAAAGCTACTTGGGACTGGCAATAATCAATTAACATATTTATTTTATACAGCGCATATAAAACAAATAACTTTAATCTAATTTGCATTTGTTGCTTTATAACACTAAAACTTAAATAATGACTAACCCCTTTTAATTGTAAAGAAAGCATAGTTACAACCTGGCTGGAAACGACTCACAGCTTATAATAAATGATAAATGTTCTAAATACTGAAGTCCTAGTAAAACATCCATATAAACCTAGGTCTATATGTAGCCAAGGAGTAAATTACTTACCCCATCAGGTATAAGAGGTTGGAGATGCTTGGTTGGTACTTTATATACGAGCTCAGTCGCATATGTATTGGACCAAAGGAATTCGTAAGAGATATTTATTTTTGTTACCTAGTATTTATTGTACATAACATAAATTCAACAAATACAACTACGTTTATTTGATAGTATGTGGTATTAACAATTAATCAACAATATTCCTTATCTATATCACTAAAAATAATAATGATGATAAAAAAAATTTTTTGTTAGGCTTGTCGCATATTAATTGGACCATACAAATTTGAATAATTTGCCACTGTTACCACTGAGTACAGTCACCTTTTTGTTTTATAACTGCATCAAGTCTTGCTTGCATGGTGTCTACTAATGTTTTACACTATTTTGGTTGGAAGTTATCCCAGATTTCCTGAACCTTGTCCTTTAATTCGGGAATGGTGCGGACGGGACTGGTTCGTAGAGTTTTTTTTATTTGATGCCATAGTAGTAGTTCGATAGGCAATAAGTCGGGGCTACTAGATGGCCATTTTAAAACAGGAATATTCATTTCTTGCAGCCAGAATGTGATGGTTTTGGCGGTATGGCATGCTGCGCCCTCTTGCTGGAATATAAATCCTCCCTGAACTGAATCTCATCAATAGAAGGAATTAGTTCGTCTTGTAAAATTGACTTATACTTTACAGCTTTTACGGTACCATTAATAAAAAGAAGACGACCAACCCCTTGTGAAGACACACATCCCCATACCATGATGGAGGCTGGAAGTTTAACTTTTCCCTTGAGGCAGTCTCTATGATATTCCTCCCTTGCTTTCGGATAATTCGAATTCGTAAATCATAAGACATACTTCAAATTTAGACTCGTCGCTCCATATAACGGAATCCCACTGAGGTTGTGACCAAGTTATATGCTTTTTTGCCCACAAAAGTCGATTCCTTTTTTGTTTTTGCGACAAAAGCGGTTTTTCCTTGGCCTAAAATTAAAACATTTAAATTTGTTTTTTTTTGTATTTTACTATAAACTTACTTTGTAGAAGCGATATCCCATTTTCTTCATATTTCTCAACCAGATGTCTTTTGAAATGCGTTTACCAATTGCATCTACCCATTTTACAGCTAACTCCCGTGATGAAGCGCGTCGATCTTGTTTATTTAGTGTACGGACAGCCCGCTTATCTCTTTCTGTAATTTTCGAAGAACGGCCAGACTTCGCTTTTAACCGAACCTTTCCGCTTTTTTTGAATTGCAATAATATGTCCAGAGAGACCATTTTTGTGGGCACTAATAATGGAATTTCCCATATCATAGAGAGAGCTTTTCCGCGAACCATTTTGACAACTAAACAGTTTCAAAGACTAAAATATTAATGCCGTCTTTGTTTTCAATTATTTTTAAAGCCCACTCGATTAGATATTTACCTTAATAAATTTTGTATCAGATGTCACTAAGTAATCACGCGGTTTTATCTGAGTGCATGCGTTTATGACCCAATTAATATGCTCCAAGCCTAACAAAAATATGTTTTTCTAATCATTATTATTGTTAGTAATATAGATATGCGATATTGTTAATTAATTGTTGATACCACATACTATCAAATAAACGTAGTTGCATTTGTTGAAGTTATGTTACATGTAGTAAATACTAGGTGACAAAAAAAATTATTTTAATATGCCCTTGGTCCAATACATATGCGACTGGGCTCGTACAGGCTGGTCCATTCGTGCGAAAAAGCCCGATAATTTCGATACCCTTCAGGATAGAGA
Organism: Kuschelorhynchus macadamiae; assembly: GCA_030620095.1. Classification (NCBI taxonomy): domain Eukaryota; kingdom Metazoa; phylum Arthropoda; class Insecta; order Coleoptera; family Curculionidae; genus Kuschelorhynchus; species Kuschelorhynchus macadamiae. The sequence goes on from JAUTXW010004251.1 coordinate 119,893, forward strand.
AATATTTTGTATATAAAGTTGTAGGAGATCAAAAACTGCACAATGTAAAATTATTTTTAATATACGCAGTGGTCCAAAAAAAAATTGCGGTTTTTTTAAATAGGATACCCTGTATATATTTTTGCATATTTAAATTCTTCGCAAAATTCTCTATATGACACAATATTTAGTTTAGCACATCTTTGCGACGTTGCCAAATAGTTCTGAAAAATTCTTAAATTTATGAAAAAATTAAATTATGCTAAAATGTTTATGTATATGATTTTCTATTGCTATAATATAAAATCAAAGTAACTGGTAATATTAGGGGAAGATTGATTCCTGAGGGGTCTTAAGGCGGGATATATGTAATATCTTATATAGGGCGTTTTCAATAGATGTACCAATATTAGGAAATTCAAACCTGATTTACACCGGCTTTTTAAATGGAACTTGATTGTTCATATAAACGTCATTTTAATGAAATGAAAACCTTTGGACAATAGTGGATTGCAAGATGAGGACCAGTACCATGGCCGCCTAGGTCACCCGATACGACCAAAATGGATTGGGTGTGGGGATTTGTAAAGGATTAAGTATATAAAATGCCTCAACTACGAGAGAGGAGATGAAAGTCCGCATTAGAAATTGTTTCCGAAGTAAGTATTGAAATGTGCAGAAACATGAATTTTGCGTTTCAAAACCGTCTTCAACTGTATATCGATGTTAACATTTTAAACAGTTACTTAATTAAAACTTTATTTTATAACATACTAATTTGCATTGGAATACATTAATAAATTTTGAAGAGGATGAAAATTCCTAGAAGAGAATGTGATAAAATATAGGGTGTTCCATTTGAAGAACCAGTATAAATTGGGTTTGAATTGGGTTTGAAAAATTTTAATCATTTTTTTTTCCATAAACTTTTTTTTTTCCAAAAACCAACGTCACAAAGACACAAACTAAATATGGTGACATATAGAAAATTTTGCAACGAATTCAAATATGCAAAAATATATTGAGTGTTCTATTTAAAAAAATTCATGTCTTTTTTTTGGACGACTGCGTATAGTGGAAAATAATTTTACATTATGCCGCTTTTGACCTCCTGCAACTTTTGTATGCGAAGTATTTCTCTATCGTGAATGATATCTGAGCTATCGAACTTTGTCATACTATGTATGTATGTAGTTAAAAAACCACCCACCAGCCGGAGCTGAATGGAAAAAATTCGACTAAGTTACCTCATAAAGTACAAGCTTGAAATTCTGGTATTAGTTGGGGAAAGTGTCACAATTCTAATTTCGTGCGACAGACGCCTATTTTTGGACGCATACCTCTGACAGATGCCCGTAGCGACGATTAAAAATCCGACGCAACTTACCTCATCAAGTAGATGGACAAATTTAGTCTCAAATGAAAGGTCTTTTTATATAGACTACAGATATATTTCGAAAATTCCGACAGACAGTCAACTTAAAAGATCACACGCTATAGATGCTCCATCGTCACTGTGTTATTTCTCCATCACCAAGTGGTAGATAGTATATTTGGTAATAGTATATATTTTATTTTTAGAAAGAACTACAAATATTGACGTGATTTAATTGGGTATGCTTCACCCCGTGACGCTTTTTCGATCAATTTATCTTGATATCATTTTAACCTGTTATATCTACTTTAATTTTAAAGTTCATAGCTATGATTTGAATGAACTAAAAAGCCAATTACAGGGTTGTTAACACATTTTTTTCTAATAATTCAAGAAAACAAAAGACTATGAAGTTTATAAGATATCACCATAAGTTTTATATTTTTTAATAGTACACACTGTATATTATATGTCCATCAAATGGGTCTTTTTTGCAGATTATAAATAAATCTCGATAACTTTACCTGCAAAGTTACTAGAGAATTTGAAGAAAAACCCTGCCATAAGTGGCAATTTGATAGGGAGAGACGGAAAATGCTCTATTACATAGTGGAGTCGATAGGAATACATTGCCTATTATGATGAATTTTTTGGGTGTCTTTGAAAATAACGTTATAAACTTTTGCAAGAAGAGACCCATTTGAAGGACATATATTATAGAGGGTGTCCTATTAAAAATAAACTTACGGTGATATATTGTAAAATTGACTTGTGTTTTTTTGAATTATTAATAAAAACTAGTTAAACAACCCTACATTTTTTTTGGTTCATATATTTAACCTTAAAACAAAAGGAAATATAGCATGTTAAAATGCTATCAAGATAAACTGATCTCACTATATCTACCTTAGGGTATTATAATTAACATTTTTTTCACACTTTTGACAAGGCACCACGGGGTGAGGTTAACCACTAAGCCCCGGCAGACTGGCAGATATAAAGTACTTGCTCCCAAAAGTTTTTTTGTGCCCGATGGGGTAAGTAATTTACCCATTAGTTCTATGTCTACTATTGTAATAGTTACTCCAGATATGTTTTTATGTATGTGATGATTTTACTTACTTTTATGAAGGTATGGCGCGGCGTCCGGTTTCAATTTTGCTACATGAAACCTTTTTATTTTAGTAATTGTAGTTTAAGATAACTTGATATTGAATTCAAAACTCGTTGAAGTTCTTTTGTATGATCTGGGCTTCAAAAACAAGACTAAAGAGATTTTTTATTAATAGTTTGCTAGATATAAGCTTTGCAGACTGTGCCTGTCAAATTACTTTATCTTCAGGCGTTTCGTGTACAATTGAATGATGTATCTCCAGATCTCTTGGTTGTACGAGACCACTATTCTGAATCAGCTTGAAGAAAGACTTTGGATCTCCTTTGTTACTATAGTTTTACACATTATATATGGATTTTTATATACTCCAAACTTTTCATTTATTGAACTTTAAGTTCGAGTCCGAGTTACACTGCCAATATGTAAAAAATGTCCTTAGCGATTGAATTTTACTTTCCTTACTTTTCTATAGCTGTTAATTTATTACATTTACTTCAATTTTTGTCTTCTCTTTATTTAATAACTCTTTTTCATTTTTTTTTCGGATAAAAGTTTTCTAAATCTGCATTACATCTTATGTCGATTTTTAAAAATTCGAATGTGTTAGGTACTCAATTCTCCTTGTCTAATTCAGTTTTATACGAATATATTTTTTTACAGCTATTGCTTTACATCCATACTGGGTTTGCACGTTTCAGGCATCATTATAAAAACATATCTTAAAAATGTCCTATAACTTAAGAAATATTTTAAAATATTTACTGTTTTGGATTTAATAAACGTGTACATATTCATGGCATTGATAAGTAGATAATAAGTGTAAAGGTTCTTTTTAAGAAGCTTCCAATAACTGAGAATATCGCGATAGAAAGCTTGACTATTAAAATTTTGCATTTTATAGAAACTAACACTACAATATGCAACCTTAAGTCGCTGAGATCATTTACCGTTACTAGTCCTGTAACTAGAAGCCTTCAGTCCTGACTACCACAAAATTGTTTTAAATAAATATCGACTAGTAAATCCCACAAAGGAAACAAAAAGTTTAACTGTGTTAACGAATTGGTGCCCCTCGAGTTAGCAGCCTCCACATTGTTTGCCTTATTTTAAATAAGCTAATATTCGGGCTAAGGTACAAAGATAAAATGTGCCCATAGACAAAATAGAGATATACCTCACATGAAGGCAGTAACCTACCATATAGTGCTGGTATTGATGGCCAGACGAATAGAGTCCAGAGGTTCCACAAAGATATCAAAAGCTCACTTTTGTTTATAACTCTTCTCTTTTGTAGAAAGTTACCTGTTCTGCTGTATTCTTCGATGTTCTTTTCTTTTTCTAGCCAGCGTCTTTCCAGAAATAGTTTTAAGCCTTCCTTGCTCTCTGGGAGGACTGCTACTGGATACCTAACAATTCGACATATCATTAATATTATGTATCTTACACAATAAGTTCAGATTGTGTTCGGAAAAAACTACTGAAGGCAGACGTAACAGATATAATTTTCAGATCGTGAATTAAATAAACAGCTAATTGGTGTGTTCATCAACTATAGTTTAGCAAATCATGATCGAAACAAGATAGCAAGGTAAGATTTTGAAGTAAATGTCGACTGAATAAAATATTTTTGAAAAGCGATAAAGACATATTTTGTCCTTACATATTCATATTCTTATTATTACCAAGACGAGATAAAAAAAATGAACAACGATAAAATTTAAAGAATGCTGTAAAAAAAGAACAAAATAAATAAACTAATACTTGCAAAGTTTACTAGAAAGAATTTAAAATATCCCACGAGACGGCAATTAGCTTTGATTATTAAAAGTTTGAGATTTGTAATAGAAATACAGAATACTTAGCTTAAAAAGACCTCTATAACATGAGTCTAACTGACACTTTCTCTGTAGAGATTGAGAACAAGAAGATTTTACACACACTTAATATGTATAATAATAACTGTCATTATGTGGTCTTATCAGATAATCCTTTTTAAGACTGGCCTTTTTTCAGAAAGGTAGAACAGTTTATTTTTTTTAATTATAGATTTTTATTAAAACAAAATGAAAAAAAATTTGAAGGGACTAAAAAACATGAAAATAAAAATAAATATTTGAAACACAATGATTTACGAATTGGAATATATCAATATCAGAAAATGTAATCCAAGAATAAGATTTATTTTACAAATCAATATATGCACGATGTTAATTGGTGCTGGCAACAACCTTTCGACATATTTGTTATTCAAAGCATATAAAATATACATAATTTTATTCTAACATGTATTTCTAACTTAATATAATTAAACTTAAGTAAGAACTAACCCTTTTTAATTTTAAAGAAAACCTAGTTACAATCTGGCTTGAAACGACTCACAACTTATAATAAATAATAAATGTTCTAAATACTGAATATATTTTTTAGATCTTATAACTAATAAGTATTTTGTAGAATATCCTTTAACTTCTGATGCTTTCCAACATCATTTTTTGCGTTTATTGTCTAACTAAAATTCGTAGAATTAATTAAATTTCCCACGTCGAAGTTTTATATAGGATTAAAGTCGGATGGCGAGCGGGTCCTGGTAAAATATTCGTAGTGAATTAGTTACTCTAGGTATTCTTTTATGTATCTGATGATTTGAATTGCTTTTGTGTAGGTATAGCGTCAGTAATTTGAATTTTGGGACAAAAACTAAGAATTAGTTTTGTTTTACCTTACCTAACTAAACGTGCTACGACTTTTTGAGGAAATTTTCCTAGAAAAAATAGTTCTCCTTCATTTTGTGGACACACATCAGGATAAATTAATGTTAGGTCGTAAACAGCATCCAAACATCCTTTTTTCCTCATTTTGTCAACTAGATAAACAAACCCAGTGTGTCTTGGATGAAGAACGTGGTTGTATTTCTAAAAAATATTGTGGTATATTATTGCCTTCCCGTCTTTAGAGCCTCCTATTAAAAATTATATTAGGGTAGACATTAAAAATACATTATTTATTATTTAGTTCATCTAAGTTTTGCGTATGAAATTTTGCACGATAATCCCTTAGAATTAAGGCTAAAACAAACTTTAGGGATGTTAAGTGATTTAGATGCATATCTTAAAACAATAAATAATTTTATAAATCCTAGTTTTAAATTGCAGGTTTTAGGAATGTTTGTAAAAAATACTGATTAATTTATTAGATTTTCAAACCCTGTTTTTTAATCTAGTTTCCAGTCTGTATCTTTGTACGATAAGCTTGATACAATTTTTGAATTTATCGAAAAAATCGCTAAATCGCTAAAAATGTAAATCAGAAAAGATCAAATGTAAATCAGAATGAGTGAAATGGATTTCAGAATCAGTTAGTTGAAATTCAGACATTTTTATTTTATTAGTACATAGTAGTATAAGTTTATGTAGATTTCTTCAATATACATGTATCAGAAGTATGTTAAAGATATGATGCATATTTCTAAAAAGCAATTATTATGATCTATGTACCAATGTGTTCTAAAACAAATATAGATTTTTTTATTTGGACGTTACGACAAAAAGATAATTTGTATTAGTTCTGGTTGCAAAAAATACGAATCACGATAAAACAAAACGTTTAAGTTTTGGCTTGCAGTTTACATAGTAGTTTACTAAAACAATATTTTTATGCTTTTATTACAAATGATCATAAACTCCAGGAAATTATAAAATCTAGCTTAACATTTCAAAGCTGAAGCGATAATACTATATGGACAATAAAACACTTTATCAGCCTACTTCCATATTTTTAAAACGAAAGCTCTGGCGTGGTGAACTGTGGTGAGTTGTAAGGTACGACCACAATCTCCTCCTACAATAATATCTTTAGGTTCATCTATAATTTGTTCTAGGTATTGAAGCCGTTGTTCAACAATCCCAGGGGCTATTACATTTGGAACCAGGAGATTAGATTTTACATAGCTTTTAATTTTTGATCATGTTGTTTCAGAAGCGTTTAACATTGGTGAATATGTTTTGGAAATATTTAATCAGCAGTAAAAGTTATGGTACAAACGGGGATCGAATCCGCACCTCTGGATCTCTAGCCCACTGCTGTAACCAATATGGCTATCGTACCACTGAAAAGCAATTCGTTAGAACTTGTACATATTAAAACCCACCAGTAGAATAACCACTGTTCATCCTGCCAAATATTCTAACCTTATGGAGCCGCTTTCCTGACTGGACGTCAAATCTGACATCGCTGTTAGGTACCGTCCATATTAGTAAATTTTATAATTTTACGTTATGCATTATATATTATGCTTACAGCAATCGGACTATAACTTTTGCTGCTGATTAAATAGTTCTAAAAAATATTTCACAAAAGCAAATTGATAAAATACTTCTATTCAAAAATTGGTGAATATGGTCCCAAACGCAACAAAGTGGCTTCGGTGTCATAACATACATCTTCTAGCATAGAATGACAGTCACACACTAATACCAAATCAGCAAGTTGGTTGCCCATATCCTGCCAACGTCTAAATAAACTTACAACGCATTCATTTGCGAGTTCGCTGGTATAGGACCTTCCACTTCTTTCAATTAGTACAACCCCGGCAGAGCTGAAATTGCTCCAATTAGGTGAAAGTTTTGACCTCTTGCTAATAAAAGTCTCTGAATAGCTCTAGTACCATTCAAAGTTCGACCACGCTTTTGGCAACAAAATAAGTTAAAGTTGGTTTCATCAATATGAACAATTTGTTTACCCTGTTAAATATAGGTATTCAATAACCCTGCGTATTCAGCTTTTTTCTATTTGTTTTCTATAGAATTCATGTTCTCTGGCTCGTAATGAACTTGTTTTAACGTAAACAGTAATTTCCAATTGTAGAGGTAGATACGTATTTCTGAAAATGTTGTCGAATTTTTTGTTGTAATTTTTTAAGGGCGAAATCACAATGAGCCTCCGCCCATCATATAACTATGCCAATTTCCAATTCTGTCAAAACTTTTAATCTTGTTCCCCCTTTGCGTAGCATGCTGTCTCTCCCTAATCTTACCCAATGGAATGCGGTTTTGTATTCGATATTCAGAGTTTTAGCTAAAATTTTCCAATCTTGCCCCTTGTTGGCACATCCACTTCTCCTATCCTGTGAACTATGGTGACTGTAGTGTTTCCTTATGCGTAGCCGAGTGTTTTCTATTTCTATGCTGCATAAGCTGCATCTGTGTTCCTCTTCATATTGAGTGAAACATTTCAATTAAACAAATGTGAGACATGAACTACTGTATGTCCAACATAGGCACTCGATATATCGCACAGTTATCTTTTAAATTCATTGCTTCTTTGAGGAATTATAATATTTATGGAAAATAAAATGACAGAATTTACCTGACAAAATATTCAACAATATCGTTTGCATGGTAATTAAGTTGTCGATTTCACTCTATTTACTTTCTTCTATTGTTACATATAGGAGGGTCGGTAATCGTATAATATGACCAAAAGCCTTTCACAAAAAAGTTCTACATACATAAAGTTCCAACATATAGGAAAAAAATAAAAATGTTTTATAATTTTTTTTTTGTAGAAACCATGGTTGCCGAGAAAATACACAAATTTCGGATATTTACGGTTATTTTACTTAGACTTCTAAAATTTAAATATATATGTAATACATATTTTATTGGAAGCTATATGGCTTAGAAGAAATATCATACAACTTTTCTATTTACATTTATTTATACATATAATTTTATTTGATGCTCTCAAAAACGTTGATTTTAATTTTTTTTACTTCCACTATATATATAATAAAAGCTAATTCCTAAATTTTCAAAATTAAAACTCGATTGGTTTCCGAAGTATTGTATGCAATGTGCACGGTGTACAATTTGTAGAAACATAATAGCCTCGGAAATCCATTTTACCCATTTTGATTTACATTTGGTCTTTTCTGATTTACATTTCTATAATCTGAACTACATTTGATCCTTTATAAAATACAGTTGGCTATTCTGAAATAGATTTAACCTTTTCTGAAATACATTTCACTATTCTGAAATACATTTGATACGTTCTGAAATTCATTTGACAGATTTTGAACCACATTTGGAAAAGGTGCAGATGACTAAAATCAAGAAAATAATGTAGCCTACATTTCATAATGCCAATATAATTTGCTTAACTAAATAGGCTGCTTTATATTTTATTTCAGAACACGATGCTAATGGGTGGTCACTGATAAATTGAAAATACTCGCTTGCAGTGAAAAATCCAAATAAAAAAAATCTACCAAGTTAAGCACAATGCTTTTAACTTTGAAATAGGAAATATGAGGCTACAATATGTGATAAATATTTTTTACCCGCAAACGGGGCATATACATGACCGTGCGCACGCACAATGTAGAAGCTGCTGCTCAAACATTTTCGGGGTGATCCATAATGGTGAGTATAAATAAAGGAAACATTGTGAATTTCTCTTTTATTTCATATATAAGACACCCGGAAAAAAATAAAGAAGCGATTTAAAAAAAAAGTTTCGATTTAAATAGAAAGAATATTTAAAGTTCTCAAAAACTGGAACTTTTAAGAAAAAAGAAAAACTCATTATAAATTGAATATTTTAAGGTTTCCAGTGATACTTAATGTAAAAGGAGATTTTCGAAAAATCCGAAAAAATACTACAAAGCAAGATGATCACATCCACATAATTAAAGCAAAATTTTTAATGAAATACTGTTTATTTAGATCCTCTAATTAAGATAATACCATACGAATGTGAATAAACAATCTATTTATAAAAAGACGATTAAATCTGTAAAATTGTAGAAATATTTAGAAAAAAAAATGTCTACAAGTAAAATTAATTATCAAATACTGTAGCCACGCATCTCCTTTTTCCGATCCATATTTTAAATATAAAAAAAATGATAATTTTTGATGCAGTTATTATAACTTTAGTCCCCAGACGCGTTTCCAATTTTTCGATTTCTTCCTTGACAGGGGATGTCAGTGATAGAAAATTAATTATAGTTTCTAAACGTTTTATGTCAGAAACTGTCACATTTAGGAAAAAGATCATAAAAATCATTTTTGGCCAAGATATCCTTGTCTACCAAATTAGGTATTTGCCATATGTTTTAAACGAAACGAAATACACATCAAATCGTAGGGAGGTATCCCCAGATAAATATTATAATCTTACAAAACCGTATAATAGAAAAAGTATCAAATGTTTCAGGTACGAAAAGGAAATTTAAAGGAATAGCATATAAATACGGGTTATTTACATATCGATTCCGTCTGATTTCATTGTGTTGCCATTAAGTTTCTACGTAAACAGTATTTTGCGAGTATTTTGTTTTATTTGATTCGGTTATGGCTAGCGAAGGTTTTGTCAAGGCTTCCACAAACAATTTACTCTTTGTGGATATGTTTATGGTGCTGGATTGCATCAAAAAAACGTTTTAATTCACCCGAAATCAGAGGTGCGAAAGCAGCAATGTAAGTATTTATGTGGGAAAAAATAATAAATATTTGTTTACAATATTCGAGGTTTAGGCCAACGTCACCATTGTTATGAATAAAATATAAACAAATCCGATATCATGCTGGTTGAGAAAATATTTGAGGTTGTAATCGTTAGCAACGGGGTACAAAACACCATTTATTCTGTGATCTATACAAAAACATGCGAATGCTTCTACTACAACTCTCTCTTGCAAATTTTTGTTTATAGCCACGTAAACAACACCGTAATAAAATTTAAACTCACTTAAAAGGCGACAATATCCTAGAAACAAGAATGACGCTACAGTGTTTATAAACGGCTGTTTTTGCTTGGTTTTTGGAATTTATTGTACGATTTATAAGCATGTAAGCTTCCATTTTATCGATTTTCTAAAAAACGTGAATATACCCAGTTGCTCTACTATATCTTACCAGGTATTTTCAAAAAAATGTTTGCAGTTTTTAACTTGTCTGTCCCCTTCTATCACAGATCCCTATTAAGTGGTATGAGGTTTCTTTCCCTGATCTAAAATTAGAGTAGAGTGAACCTGATTTCTCCCGCATATTAACCCAACTTAGAATCAAAGACCCATTATACTTCAAATAGACAGTTCATCAGATGCAAATATTTTAACCACATTAACGATTCGTGTTGCAATTTAATTGGGACGCACGCAACAATATATAGTTTGATGTTATCCGAAGCGCTTACTCTCGTCACGGACTAATCGGGTCTGCTCGGGCGAATAAAATGCAAGAGTTGGATCCATTTAAGAGTTAATTTATTTTACATTGGATGAATCGTCTTTCACAGTATTATCTGTATTTGCTAGAACGGTAGATTTGGTTTAAAACCCACAGTATTTCATATTGAATTTCTATTTGTGAATTAAAATATAACTTATTGAAAATAATTTCAATGTTCATTACCATTTGTTACTGTAGAAAAAATGGAAAAACATATTTTGAAAATGCGTAAACCGCATTCAGTTATAAATATGCTTTCTTCCATTCTCGTGGTTTTTTGTTTTAAGTTAACAATTTGTTTTTAGTTGACTTTCTGTGTAAAGGGAAGAATCTAAATTAATTTAAGGTCGTGAGTTTTATCTTTTCCTACTATTTAGTGTTTGAATGAGGTTTAAACTACTCACCGGTAAACCATTCGCATTTGCAAACCTGTCGCTACTCTGCATTGTTTTGGCAGTTAGATCGGTACCTTCGGGAAAGAGAATTAAGCAGTGTTTGTTTTCCATGTCTTTTACGTATTCCACATAATCGTCCAGAATAGATTGGTCTTTATCCCAATTTCGTTTAATGAAAACATACATTATCATTTGCATTACCCAGCCTGAAATAAGGTCATCGAAAAAAAAAATATATTTAATTTGGTGTAGGTATTTGCTTCTAACTTAAAATAGCATAAGGGTCTTAGGGGGTCTATACATCTAAGTTTTGTGCTACTTTATTAACAACAAAAATATTTTTAAAATTATTGACAATATTCGTATCGCACCTGCTCCAGGAATATATTTTATCGAATCTTTTAGGACAAATTTGGTGCTGTACCACCACTTGTTTTTCCCTTCCACTGCATAATACATAACTGGCCAAAGAAAATTCCAATCCACTCGAGTACGATGGTTTGAAATCACTATAGATACTTCGTCTGATTTTACAGGATCTCCAGTGACATCAAATTGACATTTTATGAGAAGTTCTAACAGTAGCTGAAAATATTACACAAGTTTTGAGAAAATATTTCAATTTAATCTATCAGATTTTAACAGATTAAAGTAATATAATGGTCTCAAGAAGTATTCTTTTAAATATTTTAATCATTTAATGTATATAAATGACAGGTTTCATCAAAGACAACATTCTTTGATACAGAGCAATTAACTAAATGGATTTCCTTGGCCTTCCAGAGGTAAAAAAATAGTTTTAAAGTTTTGCTATTTTAGGATAGATTAGATCTACTGTAATGCAATAATCGAATACAGAATCCATAAATGTTTGTATTATTGTTTAAGTCAAATGAAAAAATGAGCGTTCTTATAACAGGGTTAGACCCCAGTCACCCAAGACCTACGTCCTAGTATTAGAACTAATTTTTTTCTATAGGTGGGTACTATAGTAGATTTGAAAGCACGGGTATTAACTAGTCGGAGTCAGGGAGACTTTGGCAGGTAACAGCTATCTAAGAGGAGAAAAAATATTGCCCAACTACGTTAAAGTATCAAAGCTAGTTTTTGAATATGTCTTACAGGACAGTAATAACGACTCTCAAGTATTATTACCAGACGCTTCTCGTGGGACCTAGCTATTGCCAGAAGATTCAAGGCTGGATAAATAATCGGTGAAGCTACCTCCTAGCATCAAGGCTTAAGAAGAACACTACGGGATTTTGATGAACCGTCAAATTTCATGAAATTTTAATATGGGGTTGAACTGAATCCTATGACTACTTTTAGAGATTCTAAACTTCACCCAAATCACATATTAAATGGATATAAACCACTGGCAGGCAGGTACCACAATGCTTTTAACTTTCATTCTTTTCTCCACGCACATGAAACTCGCTGCTCAGTATTAAGAATGGAAATATAGTAAATTCGTTTTTAATCTGATATATATATGAGATCGGGAAAAATTAACCTCAGGAAAATAAAAAGCATTTAAGAGAAACAAGTCCGATTTAGACAGCTACTCGTAAGAATTATTTACAATTCTCAAAAATTAGAACACTTTTAAGAAAAAAGACATTAATTAATAAAAATTGGACATTTTAATCTTTCCAATGATACTTAATGTGGAGCGATATCATAATATTTGAGGTTTTAATTTGAGGTTGAGTGGGGATTTTCGGAAAATCCGGAAAGTACTAAAAATCAAGATAATTCATAGATAATGATTATTTACTAGATTTTCATTGCAAAATTATTATTTTAGGTCCCCTAAAGAAAATTATACCTTACGGACAAAGAGAAAAAATAATCTGCAAAATTATAAAAATAGTAGGAAGAGAAATAAAAATATGTTCAAACATATTTCAGGGATTTTATTCATTATCTGGGATCCTCATTGCATGATGGCATGAGATCAGAACACTGAAAAGCTAGCTCCTGCATTTGATCCACAAAACATTATATCGAATTTCATATCCTTGGCAATAGGCAGATTTAAAACAGATAGAACATTTAATTTAAGATAAAAAAGATTGAAGTTGAAAATAATTTACCACTGATTTTTATGCTTCCTATATATTATTTGATAACAAGATATGGTTTTACCGATACCTTAAGCTGATTAGGTTAAATAGTCTTGATATCCTTTACTGTTTAAAAAAAAATATATAATTTTCAAAAAATGTATTATTTAAAAAATCGTATAACCGAGATAATCTCAAAGTACGTATTTTTTTACATTGTATAATGTCTGCTTTTTCGTGTTACTGATTTAAGATCATATTATGTTGTTATTTGAAAATTTATCTGAGGGTTGAAAATCATTGAACGTCTGTATTGTAGCTGTACATAGGTGCCGCCAAGAAAGGCGGTGGAAACATCTACCCATTTTGAGAATGACAAAGAGTCTTAACAAAAATCTGGTGTCAAATAGTTATTGTTACCCTAGTAACACAAAAGGAATGACCTGTTTTTGACATCCGAAGATGATAGTGGTTCTTGTTATCCTAATATAAAAAAAGGGTGCTCTTCTTTTTAATTATAGACATGAGTTGATAATTGGTGGTTGTTGTTTTCATCCTGGGAGCGTCAGGATATTTCAGAAAGTGCTCTATATTTTAATTTGTTAAAAAAATATATTAATATTACTAAAATTAGCCACTTTACACTAATTATTAATATTCTTAGAAAATATTCTCATATTACACATTTACGAGAATTTAGACTAACTCGATACAAAATAGTTTTATTTCTTACCGTAACATAGTATTGCCAATAATTGACAACCAAATCCAAAATTTTTCTGTGCCATCTCGGAGTAATTATCTGAAGAAGTGTTAGAGGGACAAATATTAAATAACCTAAAAAAACTTGTTAATTTAGTTTATGCTAAATATAATATATTAAACATTTAAATCATTTGGCATAGAGAATTTAATAAACAGAAAGTCAATTAATCATTTTAATTCGAGAAATTTATACCAGTGAATACATATTTCATAGATAGAGAATGGTAAATGTTTCATTATTTTTAAATTAATGTATTTTTTGACACTTATTGTAAATATTACCTTAAAGTAAGTGCCGGTAAGGGAATGAGGGTAATTAGAGCCAGTATTTACCGCTAAATTACCAGAGACTCCCGTTTATTACAAAGAAGTTTGTCACGGATAAAAGGAAAAGGGCCAAGATTAACCATTAAATCGCAGTAGAAATGAGGAAACGATCATATCCTGTAATATTTGTTTTAACTAAACTGGTTTTATGAAGCATATGTTTCTTCAAGCTAAACGTTCAATTAGTAACCACATCTTTAATATGTTCCTGCATAACTTTATAACTGAAATGTCTAAAATTGTTAGGCCTGGGAACTGAGGAGTCCATGAAATATCTTCCGATACATTTGTTTCCAAAAACGCCATATTAAGACAGTCGGGTTATAAACGCGTAATGGGGAGTAGTTCCATCTTGCTGAAATTACACAGCAGTAGTATATTTTTGTTTTTGACTGAGGATAAAAAAATGTCACGTATTTCTGGTAGAGACGGGAATTTTCCGAAGCCCATATCTGGCAATTAAGCTTGTTGAGTTTTCCATTTAAATGGAAAGTAGCCTCGAAAGACATAATGAAATTATCCAAAAAAAAATATATTTATAAGTTTCGAGTAATTTCACAATCTTCAACTCTTTTTTAAAATTCGTTCGCTTCATTTCCTATATCAATTGGAATTTATATGGTTTTAATTTAAGATCATTTCTCAAGGTGGTATGTATTCACTGTTGTACAGCAGAACGAGCTATATTTCCTAGTTGATTGAGTGTTGTCAACCTGTATGACTTTTTAAACTTGAATGGCATTGTTTAAAGCATTTTGGTTATTCACTTTTCTTTTTCTTTAATTTTTGGTTAGTGTATTTTGTGAAACATATTTCTAAACCTTACCTGTGTTTCTATAATTGATTATAGTTA